>JAEOAE010003721.1:0-10262 GCA_036365155.1 Meriones psammophilus | reverse complement strand
CCGGATCCACCTCCGTACAACGCCACTTGCATGCCTCTGCTGCTGCAGCTGGTCCGAACACGTGCGCCTGTGCTCTTCACACCTCGGTATGTGGGCATCTCTCAAAATATATCTGCACGCGTTTCTCTTTCTCTTCCTCGCGCGAAAGGCTTACCTATGCTCATACGTATACAGATGTCTGTCTATACAGATGTCTGTCTATATACATATATATATGTATGGTCTTTACTGACCTTATGATAAAGGACTAGCACATGGTTGAACTCCTGTAACACCTACGCACAGAGACAGAGACATGAAGAGAGATACTGGAAGAGGGAGACAGGAAGAGACACACGCACACACACATGCGCTCGCGTGGACACCATGATGTCTATAATGAGTATACAGAAGAAGTGTCTAGCTCTGTCTGTACATGCACGGAGCAGGGCATCCCACACAGGTGACGTCCATGCCTGCCACCGGCGGCATTCAACATATCTTAGCAGCGAAGAAGAGGCGATGGGGCATTGACAGAAGCATGCAGCAGCCAGATGCGCGAGCAACTCTGTACGTACAGACTCCTGTCTACGTCTTCCCTGTCTTCATATGCATATATAGACATCCCTAGACGACAAGACACATGTACATACATACACACACCTTTGTGTATGAGAGAGAATTTGGATATGTGATCTATGTACTCGCCTGCGGACACTGCTAACAGTTCAGATCCATACTGATGTCTACAGAAGTGAACGGGTGTCTTGTCTCTCACACTATAGTTGTTTTGTGGCAGTTGACTGCTGTGTGGCCTCGGAAGGCAGAAGCAACTTCTGCTTCTGGGCGTGTGCCTCGTGCAGGGAGTGCGGCTGCTGTTCCACAGTCATGGGTGCTGCTGCACGCCAACCTTCATATAAAATTTGGAGTTGGCCTGAGGGCAAGTCTGCGTCACATCGACTTCTTCTTCTTCTTCTTCGTGACGCGCTTCAAACTCTCCTCCTTGCTGTGTGGTGCAGCAGCAGCTGCTGCTGCTGCCTTCTTTCCTTCGTCCACCTCCGAAGAAGACAAGGCGCCCTCAACAGCATCAACAGCGTCTCCTTCCAGAACACAAAGTGCCTCCGCTGCTGTTGCTGTTGCTGGTACTGCTGCTGCTGCTCTTGTGGAGGCTGCTGGTGCTGCTGTTGTGGGTGCAGTTCCTGCTGCTGCTGCTGCATGCGTCTCTGCTGCTGTTTCTTCTGGAAGCGTTCCTTTTCGAGGGCCCGCAGAGGCGCAAGCACCCGCCCAGCCACGGCAGTGAAGACGCACAAGAAAATTTTGCTCCCGGGCAGAGACGTCTCCTTCGATACAGACGGCGTCGTAGATTAAGTAGCGATGGACCTCCCGCCCATCGGCATCCTGATCTGCAGCAAACGCACCAGGAGACAAGAGACACACGTCTCCTGCGTCAGCCCACCACTACATCTGCAGGCAACACTCCCAGAGACACACTTCCACTCATCCACAGCCAAATGAGGGATAGACAGACGGACTCACGCAGCACACTCTTCATCCAGCCAACATAGAGACAAGCCCGTGTCTCACTGGGACCTGTATAAATGCACACACGTACACATCTATAGACACATATACTACATATATATATCTGCTCTCTCTGTACACATGTAGAATAAATCAACCATATATATATATATAAATATGCTTAGCGGCTGTGCATGCCTTCGGCGACCAACGTGCATGCTACAGCGAAGGCACTCTCACCAGGAATCATCTATCTCTCCTCCTTTCATCGCATCTATGCACATCTCTTCACTACAGGGACGTCAACGTCGTCTCTGTGGACACACTTCCACATGCTCCAATATCCATATATATGTATAAGTATATGCACATACGTACATATATATGTCTGCCCTAGATATCCAGAGAAGAGGGTGTGTGGGGGGTAGAGTGAGGTGGTGGAGCTAGACGCGCATCTCTGTAGAGAACAGGAGTTCTCGAGTGCGCGTCCACATGTCTCCTTTTGCTGCCTTCAATGCGTACTACGTGTCGCAGGGCAGAGACGCAAGACCTGCGCTCCTCTGGCGGGCAAAGAGATGGTGCTATGCTGTGGAAGAAGGCAGCAGTGTACTCTGAGCGATGGTGCGCAGCAAACAGCTCTAAACGCTCACTTTGACGAGCTCTCCATCGAGAAGCGGAACAGCTGCGCCGCAAGGAGGTTCTCCTTCCGCGGCAGATACGCGTCCGGCGGCATGCGCACCTGCAGGGCGTGCATGCAGCGGGTGTGAAGACACGGGCGTCCACGCCACCTCCATATATATGCAGGAGTATAGAGAAGGACAAACAGCTGTCCACGTCAGACGCGTAGACACATACAGAGGCCTATACACGTATATCAGCAAGTGTACAGAGACGTGGAGAAACTGGATATCTATGGCAATGCGTAGGATTGTCCTAAGACAAGCTCCGTCCAGGTACATATCCGCCTATACGTTGGTGTAGGTCTATGTGTGTGCACATGTGGAATAGCTACATACACAGATATTTATGTTTCGTGGTGTCGAAGAAGTCGTAGCGAGACACACACACGGACACACACGTACGTATACACAGCTCTACCTACACCCACACACACACACCCTGGGAGAGACGTAGACCTCGCTGCAAGCCTTCACGTTCAGCTAGTCTACGTGTCTGTATGTTTAGAGACGTGCTAGCTGTCCACATCATATGCGTACGTATACATATACATCTATGTATAGAACAGTGTGCTCTGCGCATGCACTGTACCGCCGTGGGTGCAGAGTCTGTGCAGTGAGACGTCTGCTGCAGTGGAGTGCTGCCGCCCTGCCCGCGGGCCCCACACGCCGCCCTGGTTCATGCACCAGGGGCCACTGCTGCGCATGCTACGGCCTCTGCTTCCTCTGCGTGGAGTGTCCGCATGCGTGGTTTTCCACACAGGAGAGAGCCACAGAAGAAACAAACCTGACAGACGTCGCGTCAGACAAGAACGCGAGAGCTACATACACGCATGTGTTGACTGCTTGGATAGACACAGACGTGTGTGGAGGGAAGACAGACAGGATGAGACGTATCGACGTCTTCCTACTGAGCAACAGCATTGACACACGTGATGCACAGACGGGGGCTGCACAAGTAAATGCTTGCAGTTCAGCAAAAACAGAGACGTCACATCACAGTGCAGCTCCAACGACCGCTGCGACAGATACTCACGTGAAGACACATGTAGTGAATGACGATATAGACGCATCCACTCTTCACAGACAGAGGCCAGCAGATGCAGACATAGGTGCAGACACACAGGCAGAACGTTGGGCCTGCCTACGTGGATAGGCTCTCGACCTCTCACGCAGAGCGCTCCTGAGTCGTCCACACACACAGAGATGCTTATCCGACATCGACATATGGATCTGTCTAGTGGCGACGTCTATCCTCTCATACGAACGTATGTGGAGATTTGTACACACCTGGAACACTGCGACCTCACCAGGACACAGCCACAATTCTTTCCTCCTTCAGACCTCTTGTCTCACCACTCTACACAGATAATGTATCTGTGTGTGTATAGATAAGCATCTACGTTTATAGATATGTATCTGTGTGTAGATATATGTATCTATGTATATATATATATATATATATATTACATGTATGAGTGGATCATCTGCATAGAGCAGTCTGCGTGGAGATCAGTAAAGGAGGCAGAGGGCGGGAGGAGGGACTGAGTACCTCTTCTCTGCGCCCAAGAAGAAAGAGGCAAACCGGAGGCTCCCAGCAGCAGAAAACCGAATGCCATCCGTCTTCTCGCGGGTGCAACGTAGGGATGACGGAAAATCTCTGTCACACGCAGCAGCACGCGAGACAGCAGCAGCGGCAGTGAGACAGCAGCAGCAAAAACAGCGTGCAGCAGCAGCAGCAGTGAAACAGCAGCAGCAGCAACAGCGCAGCAGCAGCAGCAGTGATACTGCAGCAGCAACACAGCGCAGCAGCGGCAGGTTGAGACAACAGCAACAAACACAGCGTGCAGCAGCAGCAGCATCATGTGTGCCGTCTTTGCTCTGATTCGGAAGAGGCAGCAGCCGCACGAGGTATGGTAGCAGCAGCGAGCGAGATGTTGCAATCCGACTGCAGACCAGCAGCAACAAAGTACAATAAAGAGCCTTGTGCTGCCGCCCAGCGTCCCTCCCGTAGCAGCAACAGCAGCAGGCGATGGACCACGACGATCAGCAACAGAAGCAGCAGCAGCGGCCTTTCGTGAAGTGGGGCTGGGCAGCCATCCACACGGCTCAGGACAACAGTCCACAGACATCAGCAACAGCAACACTTTCGCGCTGCTGCTGCTGCCTCCGAAGGAAGGAAGACAAGAAGAGAAAGAGATAAACATACATGCGGCAAAGTATACTGCACAGCAGGAGGCAACAGCAGCAAGAGTTGCAGCAGCAAGACGGCAGCACCAGACAGAAGAGATCACAGCAGCAATCGCTGCCGTAATAACAGGTTACGGCAGCACGTTTAACAAAACAAGCAGCACACACGCTGTAGACGGCAGCTGCATGGGTGCCCCAGCCGCATCACACACATATATGATGGATCTATATACATATATACACCACATATACACTATATACATGGCAACTAAAGATATGCTGACGTTATAGATATATATGTAGAAGATATCTGTAACAGCAAGCCGCGTTAGAAGGAACAGCGTCAGCGACAGCAACACTGGCAAACACAGACGGAAGAACAGCAACATCGGAAACAATCGCTGTCTGCCGGTAACTCATCGCTCTCTGCAGCTGCTGCGCATTCGTCCACTGCAAGAGTTCCAGGAAGCGAAACGAAGCAGCAGTCGAAAACGCAGCAGCAGCATACAGCCCGCAGGAGCAACAGCAGCAGCAGAAGCGACTAGCAGCCGCGCAAGACGATGAACGGCCGAGAGAGACAACAGAGCAGCTGCTGCTGCTGCAGGGAGCGACAAACCCTGAGTGCCTCGCAGAACGCGCGCTGCAGCAGGCGCAGCAGCATCAGATCGCAGCCTCGGGTTCAGCGCAAAGTGAAGCAGCAACGAGCAGAGGTCTAAAAACGTCCAGCAGCAATAGCAGATGCAACGCCAGAGGCAGCAGGAACAACGACAGCAAAACACACACGTCAGAACAGCAGCAACCGGACACAACAGCAGCATTCCCTATCCTCAGTAGAAGAAAATGATGTCTACGGTCCCCCCTCTGCCGCAACGGCACAAGTCGAGCTGCACGTCAGTCTCCTCCTACTTGGCGTCTGCGCCTACTATAGACGATCAGCAGCCTTATACAACCATGAACTTCTCTCTTTTCTCTCTGTCTCCTTTCCCTCATATGTATATATATATATATATGAGCACAGGGAGTTCCACTGACGTTCCTGTCTATTTACATCATCACAGGGCACACGAGCTGTTCAAATACATCGGAGAGAGAGGGTCATACAGAGAAGAAACGCCCTTCACACGAACCCCGACGCACTTTCCTCAAAGAAAGATACAAACATTCGCTTACACAATACAGCATATGTGCTTCTAATGATACGCTGTGATGCCACACATACATGTGTGTCAATATGTGTATATATATCTGTAATGTGTGTGGATCAGCAGCGTTGATCCCCCCCTAGACAGTGATGCACACTGTGTGAGAACATATATATAATAGCAGCGATTCCTCAGACAATATAAATGGATGTATGCCGCAGAGTCGCTGGAATACGACATGGAGAGATGTATATAAAGAAGAACATTCACTACCCAGATAATATGCTACTCACATGTATGACTCATGCTTCGCTGTGAGAATACGACAGATGTATAGATACAGCAGTGATGAGGGCCTTGATTTCATGGATACACGCATATGCATTACCCGTGAGGTTGGCACGACACAGGTTGACAGGGTGGCCTCCAGGAAGGAATCGTGCGTCCAGCCGCAGAGGCGTCTCACTCGCGCACCCGCTGCGCCTCCCCCCGCGGGAGACACCGCCCTGCTGCGTCTGTCTCCTCGAGGAGGCCTGGGAGGTACATTCGCCGTCTCTGGAGGTGGAGCCCCAGGGCGGAGGGGAGAACAAGAAGCAGCAGCGGGCGCCACAGCAGGCGCCACAGCAGGGGCAATAGCAGGGGGAAACAGCAGGGGCAGCAGCAGGGGCACAGGCGCAGCAGTAGGCTCAGCAGCAGGGGCAGCAACAGCAGGGCAGCCCACAGCACCAGGACTCCAGAAGGTCAAGGTGGAAGGGGCAAAGGATGAGAGGGGCGAAGGAGCAGAGCCAATTTCGTTCTCAGGGCCTGGTGTGGACGCCGGGCGCAGCAGCAGGGGATCGGCGAAGTGTGGGGAAGAGAAGAACAAATAGAGGAGGCAGGAGCAGCAAGAGGAGGAGGAGGAGGAGGAACATAAGCGACAGCAGTGGAAGAACAGCCGCAGCAGGGAGGGAACGGTGTTGCTGCTGCAAACAGTTCGCGGAGAAAGAGGCGCGCTGCCTCTTGTGGGGCGGCTGTTGCATGATGCTACCACGGTGTACAGACACCGCAAGATTGACAAGAGACACATATAAAAGCTGCGCAGCGAGACGCGGATGCACGCTTGGATTACCGAAGAAGAAGAAGAAGAAAACGACGGAAGACTAGAAGCATAGCAACGAGACAAACAGCCATGCATTGCACGCATGCGAAGGTGCATGATTATCAACGCTGCTGCTGCTGCTAAATCCCAGCTGCTGCCCCGAGTGGCAGTCCACTGCCCTGAAAACGCAGCCTAACTTGCCGCGTCCCAGAAAGGTTCCATGGCAAAAAGGCAGAGAACTACTGCTGCTCCAGCAGAGTCGCTGCTGCTGCTACTGGAAGAGATAGGTTCCCCCTGATGTCCCTAAAGGAGGAAACGACTGCAGCCGAAGGAATTGCTGCTGAAAGCTGGCTTTCTGCTGCTGCCGCTGCTCACTGTTGTTGCTGTAGAGTCGATAAGGAGGCCACAGACGAACAGAAGTTCTTCGAAAGGAACCTGCGCAGCATTCGCACATCTGCTGCTGGATAGGAGGGCGTGGCTTAAGCGCGGACGGAACCCCTTCAGTTTCTATTGGTGCTGCACTGTCACCCATGCCACTTGTACTGCTGCTGTTGTCGCACCTGCGCTGGTCGTGCGTCGTTGGCTGTCCATTCCGGTTGCTGTTGTTGCTGCTCTGCTGCTGCCGCTGCTGCTGCTGTTGTGCTGCTGCTGCTGCTGTGTTGCCCGCTGCTGCTGCTCTTAGCACTGCTGCTGCTGTTAACACCTGCTGCTGCTCTTAGCACTGCTGCTGCTCTTAGCACTGCTGCTCTCTTAGCACTGCTGCTGCTGTTGTGCTGGTACTCTTGTTGTCGGGCTTTCAAGGGCTGCACCCACAGCAGCAGGTGGCGTCGCTGTGGTTAGGTGGAGTTTTGAGGCAGGGACCCGTAGACAACGTCGTCACCAACCCGCATGGAGAAACAGTTGTTGCTGCTGCTGCCGCGGTGTTGCGTGAGGTGCTGCTGACCATATGTCACAGGCGCTGGAGCACTCAGACAGCAAGCAGCAGCCCTGTGGATATCGCCAGCCTCAACAAGACAAAGGAACAGCAGGCGCCTGAGCCAGCACTGCAGACACCCTCACGAAAAGCGCAAACATATGCAGCATCAATAGAGATGCGAAGACGAGACAGTAGATAGACAATATAAACAGGCATATACATGTGCATATACAGGCAGATATATATATATATATATATATAGAGAGAGAGAGAGAGAGAGGGAGAGGGATATATACGTATGTGCAGAGAAGAAGTGCATGCGACAGTAACAGGGAATGTGAGAGGGTCTGGAAGTGCTCCCACCACCGAGCTGAGGACGTACTACTTTACGACCTCTTTATCAATGGCTTCATGGTCCCTGTCTCTTTGTTGTATGTTCGTATGTCTGGATTCACTGAGGAAGATGAGCTACAGAGAAGCCGCAGAGAACTCTTCTCTTCGTGTCGTGGGATCAGCCACACAGCCGCAGTCGTTCTCCAACCGACCGAGGACATATAGATATGTCTACATGAAGTGGTGGACTGCATTAGGCGTGATAGCTGTAGGGGAATACAGCTTTTTCTTTCGATTCGTCCAACTTGGCGCTGAGACCCTGGAGGTTGCGGTGTACATATTGCGGTGTACGTACACCTGTGGTACCACTTCTGGCGCAGGTCTCACAGGAATGAGAAGGCAGCAGCAGCAGCAGTCGCACCTGCGCAAAAATGGCAAAGAAACTGGGTATATGATCACTGCAGCAGCAACCAAAAGAAAGACGTGCAGGAGAGGAGAGAGCGCCAATAGAAGCAGAAAGCGCAGAACCTCTCTCGCGCGGATGGCCGTCCCACATGCGCCTCTGGTTGGTGAGTGAGCATCCAGAGAAGAGGTATTTCAAAACATCTTTGATGGTGAAGGCGGATTAGCGGAAGAAGTGTGGTGAGGGCGAAGCCGCCCGCATGCATAGGTCTGCCGCTGCACACATGCGCTTGCTGCGCTCCTGCGCGCGCGGAATTTGCTCTCTGTTGCGCGTCACAGGAAAATAGATGATGAAACAACTGGTATTCTTGCTTTCTTCCTACGTCTCTGAGCTGCTCAAGGACTCCTCACCCGCGGGCTGCGAGATTTGCTGAAGCACTGCTGGATCCTCGTTGAAAGGCCAAAAGTGCCCAGCCGCCGCCGGCAGTGATTCTCTCGCTGCGCTGCTACCCGGACTGCAGCAGCCTGCAGGGTCTGCAGATTCAATGTGCAAATGGAAGTTTATTCACTTGATAAGACGCTTCTTTTGCTGCTGGTTCGATGGAGTCATTGACCGCTACATCGGGGTTTGGTTGATTCCTGGAGAGTACAGATGTGCTCCAGGCCTACGGCGAATAGAATACACTGGTGGTGGGGTTATAGTTGTTGCGTAATACCTAGAGTGAAAAACTCTTCTGCTTCTTCTTCTTTTCTTTGGGTGGAATTCTCTTTTGAAGGTCCTGTCTCTTTTGAATGCTGCTCCTTCGAAGCAACGTGAAGGAGGGTCCAAAATCGCTATTGACGTCTCTCTCTACTCCCACGAACGGATGTTTTTCTTACAATGGTCGAGTGTACGTACACCACAGTTTGGAAGAAATAAGGGCTGTGTCTCACTTTGGACGCTCCCCCTGAACAGCGAATCCACTTTTTAAAGTAGGTCTTCGCCAGTGACGCATCGAGAAGCGTCCTGCCCGGAGCGTCGTCATCAAGCGCGCTACGACAGGGCTGTCCGCGTAGATTCTCGGTGAATCTGCGGTGTACGTACACCGGGAATGCCCCACCCCCCTCCAGCACGCGAAGAGCGCATACACTTTGGATATCTCAAGGAGGATTCCTCTCTCTAACTACTTTCATTACACAGCAGAGTGGTGCGCGACCCCGACAGCAGAAGCTTTACTAGAACGTCTCGAGGAAAGCTACGGCTGAGAGGTGGACGATTGAGCGGCGGCGAAAGAGTGCGTACGTACACCTCAGTGGCGGCCTGGAAATCATTGTCAGTAATTCCCCCACGAATACAGTGGAGAGGAGGGGTTCTAAGGCCTGCGACAGGAAGTCTCATAACCTTCCTCTATGTCAATCGACGGCACCCTTTGAATGCAGCTGTCGATGCGTTTTCTGCACTTGCAGCAGCACAGTGTGGAAGCTTGCACAGAGGAGGTGTACAGAGGATGCTGAGGGGCGCTGTTCTGCATGCAGCAGTAGCAACGCCTGCATCCCCGGCTCCACACAGACGGAATGAAGGTGCTGCAGCAAAAGAAGAGCCTAGGGCATTCGCTTTTTGTCTCCTTAGAGAGGCGCTTCTCGTACTTGTTCTCTTGAACGTTTCGGATGTCTGTTTCACTGTGTCAGCGCAGCGAACTGGCGCAGCAGGTCTCCGCGTTTGTCCGCGAGTGTGTGTTGCTGGCATCGCCTCGCTCCTCCTGCCACTGTCGCTGCTGCGTCTATACTGTTGCTGCTGCTGTGGTTCGTGGATGCCGTCGCTCCTCCTGCTAGACTCTCTGTGCTGGCCTTGAAGAGAAGCAGCTACGCTGCTTTCTCTCCAGACGCAAGACAGCAACTGCCGCGCAGCAGCAAGGCTCTGCTCTTCCTGTAATGCTCTGCTGCTGCTACTGCTCGTCCGAAGGCGTCTACGGGATTGCTTTCGAGCTGCTCTTCTTGCAGCGCGTCCTTCTGACGCTGCAGGAGCGCAGCGGACTTCTCTCTTC
>JAEOAE010003386.1:0-10322 GCA_036365155.1 Meriones psammophilus | reverse complement strand
TGGTTCTTCTTTGAAAAGTGATGTTTCATTTCCTGTTTGTGTAGCTGAAAGCCTTGTCTCTCATGGACTGCTCTAACCCCTCACACTTGGTGTTCTGATTGGGCAACTCTTCTACAGAACAAACAAGTCCGGCTTCTGTTTGCACCAGAGAAGCTGTCTGGTGGTGAAGAAACAACATCATCGTTCTGTTTCAATTTCTACAAATCTCATCGCCTTTGCAGGACGACGGTTTTTCTCTCTTGAGACACTTGGAACGTAGTCCCCTTTGTCTTTAGAGAGTGTAGCTCGACTTCTGAGTTCATACGATGTTGCATAAGTACATTTGGACGGCCTGAGAAACAGAGATTCTGTCTCACTGAAAGACATCTCGTGCGCGTCCTCTTCTTCGTGCTGCAGCTGGAGTCTGCGCAGGTAGCAGAGTTGCTTTCCTGCAATGAATAGGCATCTCCTGCCTCGCTAAACAAGACAACTGCGCCGCTGGCTTCCAGATCCAAACTATTCGGACATCTGGGAAAAAAAAGTGCAAATAAAAAGGAGCTGCTACATCATTCACATGCAGACTGAAGGACGACTCACGGCGGGAGAAACCGAAGCGAGCAGGTCAGGAAACTAAAATGAACGCTGGAAAGAAAGACCCTCGTTCATGCAACAGCAGATCCACTACGAGGAGACCTTGAGAGCAAAATATCTTCTCGAACACACTTAGCATACTACTGAAGGGCATAGTTCAACGGAAAGAACTTGCGATCATATCCTGTAGGCGTCACACGTCCGTGGAGGCAGGCGTGGATTTCACCTGTGCCTGCACATGTATTCACCACATATGCCACTAGACATATATATATATATATGTATATATACGCTCTGTGCTGCTGCTGCAAGTGGAGTCAGTGGGTGAAGCAGTTTGTACCTGTAAATCACTCCAGCCGACGTGGTGGTCAAGAGCCTTTCTGAGTCGTTCTGGTGAGTCTGTTGCCTAAGTGGTTTTCCGCTCTACACAGGAGGACACTTTGGCGCCGCTGCTCAGGTTGCTCAGCCGACCAGCCTTATTCTGCTGCAATAACCGCTGCTATCGCTGATGTGTCTGCTGTCTCTGCCCGGGACCTGTTCTGGCCAGCGTGCTGTGTGCTGCTGCTGCTGTTCGGTATGTGAACTGCTGCCTCTTTTTTCTTCACCGCTCGGTCTTTTTCACCCAATGCCGTTACGTGTAGTCCTACCCACCAGGGACTTAAAAAACTCGTTTTGGCTTATCCCTTGCAGTTTGTTCAGCACCATAAGATGCTTGTTTTGAAAGAAGAATTTCGGCTCGGTTTTCTGCTTTTTCTTCCCTCTTCCTCCGCTGCTAACATTTTTTCAAATCCTCGTACCCTCCTCGCTTCTTCTTCCCAGCTGCAAGCCTCTGGAAGAAGCGTCCACTTCTGCGTATGTTGTTCGATGTACAGGACGCTGTTTCAGCAGCATGTGACGTTCCTCTTCCAGAGTCCCTCGTTATGTTTACTCTTGTTAGGTGAAGCAAAGTTGCAAGAGTTGTTCTTTACAACTGTTGCAGTAAAAGCTGCCTTTCCCCTCTTCAGTTGGAAATGACACTTGATTTTGAGTCTCCGCATGCAGTAGCGCCCTTGAGTCTATATCTTCACGTGAGAATTTTGCTTCTTTCGGCTCCCTCCGCTTCACTGTATCCTCCTTCCTCCAGATGCCTCAGGGTGTTTGCTCACGCGGCACCTGGCCTTCCGCTGAATGGTAGTCCTGTACAGCAGGAAGACTGAGGCACACTGTGTTCTGTCGTCCCGCCATTAAAGATTCCTCGCTTTGCTGCTCTTGGTGTCTGTCTGTGTAGCAGACTCAGGAGCCTGGCCTTCCACCAAACTTTTAACTACTTGCACCTCGTTGTGATATATGAAGACCGTCTTGGGATGACGTCTGTACGCCGTTTACTGGTAGGCGCTGTATATGCTTACGTAGCTGTAGTAGTGTTCCTACGTCCCCCTGCTGTTCTGTACGTACATTTCGCTCCAGGTGTCTTTACACACCGTTCTGATGAGCGGAACACTCCTATCTCTCCTGTACACTGCAGATGCGCTCGTTTTCTTGAATTCTAAATGCCTTGGCGTCTCTTGTGCGTCCTCTCTTCTGTCTACAGTAGGCAAACCTATCATCTGGGCAGATCACTTTCTGGGGAAGGCGTAGCTATTTGGGGCTGCGTACCCCATGATATACGATGTGCTGTTGCCGCTTCACCCGAATGTGCGATCCCAAGTCCTGCGGTCTTCTAACTTCATATGTGTTCCCCTGCTGTGGGGTCTCTGCATGAACAACCTTGGGACTTCCTGCAGCTTGTTATCTCGAGTCGGTCGTCTCTTTTGCGGCGAGTAAATCTTTCTTCCTTGAGTTCTCTCATTCCTTCGCTGTGTATTCCGTCTGCCCGTACCCGAAACTGCTGCTGTTGCACTCCTCCCACCTGCAGTGGAAAGATGCTGCAGTGCGGCAAAAAGCCGCTGTAGAGCGTGGCGCGCAGCTAAACAGCAGCAGCGGTGTATCCGCAGTTGCTGTTCGAGTAGGGCTGCATGCTTCTGCACGAGAAGAACGCCCTTTTCCAGCAACGAAATACGCGATTGCTTAGCACAGCATAAGTAAAATTGTTGCAGTTCAAGGTTGCGCGCTCTCACGGGAACAAGACGGGAAAGGATAACAGGTAGAGAGATTGCAGCTGCTGCAGTAGGCATCGCGGGCAGCCTCATAGAAGCAATAAGTATCCTTGGGAAACATCTCCGACTGCTGTGGCTACTGGTAAGATAAGGGGCACTTAACAGGCTATGTGCCTGCAACTGGGGAGATGTGCTGGGAAACAACCTCAGCGGTACTAGAGAACATCGAGCTTGATCGAGTGGTGCAGGCGCGAAAAGTATCCGTTGGAGAAAAAGACACAGAAGACGAGAGAAAACAGGCAGCCCGTGCGCCAGGAACGTAACCTCCGACGAGAAGAAGACGCGCCTAAATAGCGAAGGCAAAGAAGTGGCAAAAGTTCTGAGTGAACAAGGTTGGCGTCTCCGGGACGGATCAGGACGTCTAGATTCAGCAGATGCCACACCCCGCAGGACCACGTGTGAAGGGGAAGCAGATGCAGAGGCAGCGGCTGCAGCATCAATGGCAAGCGAAGCACCGGCACTCCGGACGTCCCGCACCGAGAATATCATTTCGGTGGCGGAATTAAAGGAAAGGTAGAGTAAAGGGTGCACGTCACAGTGGTAAGAGAGTCAGCATTGTAAGATAAGAAAAGACGAAGTGAAGAAGTACGGTGGAGTCATAAACAGGTTTTCCAAAGTGAGCCAGTCAGGTAGCATAAAAGAAGGGACTTGCTCAGGACACTGCCGCAGCTGCAGCGTGGAGAAAAGGAAGGAAGAGAAGAAAGACGAGAGACAGAATACCCAGCAGGCGTCGAGAAGGAACTTGAACAGAAACAGGAATAGGAAGGGGGAAGCAGAAACAGGCGACAAGTCAAGAAGAGGTGTAAAAAGGAGGCGATGATGAAATAGAAGACAATGACAAAGCAGGAAAGATTTGAGAACAGCAACGACGAGCAACAAGTTTGAGACGAGGAACGAAGAAAACCAAGCTGAGGAAAAGAAGCAGAATATCCAGAAGGTCCTTTTCCCCCTCGTGAAGAACTGAGTGGACAGGTGCATCTTGAGTGAGAGGGAGGCAGAAAATTCTGTACGCCACGTATATATGATAGCCGGCTCATAGGAAAAACAGAACACAGTTTTTATTTGAAAATACACGAAACGAGTTCCATCCTGTTGAGCGCTCTCTTTCTCCTCCCGAGTAGCTGTAGGTGAACCCGTACACACAGACAAGGCATAAATAGATACAGACGCTGTCATGTGCTTCATTCTCTAGGGAAAACCAGCATTCTTGTTCCTACAGAGCAGTTTGACGTGGGTATATATCTGTACACAGATGGGTAACCACGCTAGCACATATGGTCACGCGTGGAGTAAACAGAGTTATAGATATACCTGCAGAGACGCTTAGAACTACCTGTTGGTGGTTTTTAGACCTATATGCAAGTACGTGTACCATTGGGTTCTGGTGAGTGACTTCCTGAGCGGTAAAAGCTCTGAGAAACCCCGGAAGGCAACGCCCACTGTTCACTATGGTAAAACCTCTCAGTTTCTTTTTCTGTGATCCTTCTCACTGCTGTATGTGCAGCGTTCGTGAGATCGGAATTATAGAAAGCGTCTTTGGTATGCACCACTGTGGGTATTTATACTTCGGGTGCGCAAGAGAGATACCAGACATGCATCACATTCGTAAACACCTACGGCGACAGATAGGAGTTTACAAACATATGTTTAGCAAGCATGGGAGACACTGGAAACAGGTGCTACAGCAAGGCAATGTACGATCATTGCCTATGTTTATCCTCGCTGTCCCCGCTTGTGATACGGTATGACGTCGGAGAGAAGTGTAGCTGAAGGCGACGCTCCACTGTATGGCAAGTAGAGATGCACAACTTTGTAGCCACGTAAATTGAACAGTTGTATACCTGTTGTTGCCCTGCGCGTATATCCCGAGGAACTTCGTGCTAGACTAAGGTACCAACACATCTATTCGTACATAAAGTACTGCGGGAGCTATACTGCGTCAGCAGATATCTCTCTCACACGTAAATCCTCTCTCATTATATATATATATATATATCTATTCATATGGCTACATACAAGCGTATAGATGCGTCTGTGAGACTGAACCTGCATATGTGTGCGCACATTCGGTGGCATCAATACATATAAAAGCGCGATGCACGTATACTACACAGATGCATCATCAAATCAGAAAAAACACATGGACAAATCGGTTTTTCGTCATGGAAGAATGCACGATCCTACAGGCGCCATCGACCCCGTTTTTTCAGGTGTACGGCACTCGAGGCAATGCAGTATATATACACTCGGGATGCGTTCAGGTCAACAGAGACATTACGGGGCCTTCTGTGAAAGACCGCCTTTAGAGAAAAATTTGTTGTTCAACAATTTGCCGGAAACATTGACGATGAATTTTGTTGAAATGGTCTGTTTCGGTGCATGCGAGACACTTTGTTTTTGGCTGTGCATGCCGTCGACTGAAAACCGACACTGGCGTGGTGCCCAGCCTCACATCAAGTAAGGCGGTCGGTCGAGTGTATGCATGCGTTTAGCAAATTATTTTTTTCTAATTTTCCATCGCAGAAGGGAATGTTTCGAATGTCTTTACATCGATCAGATGCAGAAAGTCATTTTCGCATAACTGCAAGGGTGTATTTTTGCTTACGCAGGATCGTGATGCAGTGCTTTTATTCGCCGGCTGCTTTTCCGTACACACGGCGCTACTCGACTACAGGTGCTACAAAAGACCGTTTTCGATAGCCGCGCGACGTACGAGGATACCGCGTATAAGCCTTGAGAAGAAAACGTCTTTTTAGCTCTGGAGGTCTCCTATCACGAACATGCATGTATAGCGCATCGCTCGGTGCTGTAGGCACACAAACCGACAGTTCAGCATTTGGTTTGCATACCGTGTTAGGACGCCAATCTTCAATATTTTCCAGTCTCATCAACATAATCACCGTTTTTCTAAGTGAGATTTAAGACAGCGGTTTACCTTTTTCGGATGTACAACCGGTGCGCAGCGATCAGCTTGTGCACACGTGCAGGTAACTTGATGTTCAACAGTAACAAGGACAATCACAAAGTTGCGTGACACAGCACAAATGTTTATATAAATCTCTCTGCGGATTTCTCTTTATTTCCACAGATCCCCTACACTTATACATAGACCTACAAAGCGTGTGCTTCGACGTGCCGTTGCGGCAGCCTGCACTGGGGCCTGCAGTCTTACCCCCCGTCTCTTGTTGCGTAATCCCGTTCAGATGAGTGTAAAGCCATTACTTCTCCAAGCAGCTCAATTTCACCGTATTTGCGTCTGCAGTCGCCTAAGAGAATTCAAGGGACGCACGCGTCCGTATCGAAATCCTCTACGAGTGTCCGCAGAACCGCCAATCACAGATAACGCCCGGACCGCTTTGCGAGGACATATAGTTCTGTACTTGTCATGCGCATATAAATATGTACACTATATCCTTCTCAGCCTGAGATGTATACTATTATAAAGTTGGGGAAAAGCCTTCCCTTTCCATGGGAGCGTCTGTCACACACGTCTGTTTTTCTGTATAGTGCCTACGTGCAGGTGCTCTTGCATGCATAGATTTGGACGTGTAGATATACCTGGGCGAGTTCGTGCTTGAACATGACAATGGCTCAGCGTAGAAGCCAGTCAGGTGGCCTTGCTGCACGCTATTTCTCACACCGGTTTTCTAGTCTGTCAAACCCTGGATCTCCTAACTTTGAGATCGTGCAAATATTAATATGTCTTCGCCATAGTCTCACTAGAGATTTCACAACGTAGCACATCCCGAGCAGCCAGACACATTTTTTCCATGAGTGTGTATATGCACTAGTGAATATACATACATGCTATATACATTGCATACGCATGTTTTATACGTGCAGACAAAAAATTCGGGCATGAACATGTGAGTAGTAGTCACACATGAGTATCTTTGAATACATTGTGCGAGCATACTTCTCCAGTGGTTCACAGATATCTACTTCTGTAGTTCCCCCTGTTGTAAAGTGGATATCTGCAGGTTTCTGTCATTCCGGAATACATCGGTCCTTTCACGGCCTCTCAGTTCCAGGGTACCCTAAAACTTTATCCGGAACGTGTGGTGTACGTCTGTGTAGCGGCGGAACTCACAAGAACGTAGCCTGAGACCGGAGCCATTGACTAGAAGCAATCAGCTGCTGACCGTATTACACAAGTTCAGACTGCGTCTGCTTGCACTCTATCTATCAACCCTTGTACGAACATGCGCGTGGGATGTTTCGGCAGATATGCGTATACCTAGCTGTTTCCTTACTTCCACATTGTGTACTACGTGCTTCAGCGTCTCTACTTGTCAGGTTTGCGAGGGTGCCTTTGCTGTTTTGCGGAAATAGAGGAGGCAGGTTTTACTTATTGAGGAGCTCGTTGCTGCAGCCGCCACTATGAAGCCAGATTTTCAGACCAGGGCCTTGACAATTCAGCAACAGTAACATCCGCACTCCCACAAGGAAGGAGCAGCAGCGTATACGTACGGAGATCCGCAGCACCTGCAGCAAGAGAAGTAGCATCGTCAGCTTTGTGCGAGAAGCAGCAAAAGTGAGACCAACGAGATCTGCAGCTGCAGCCAGAGGGATAGGTTACTTGGAGCAGGAAGAACAGCAGAAGGTATGATAGTGAGCGGTAAACAGTGATAGTGGAGGGAGCATGTTCAACAGAACACTCCAGCAGCAAAGGAGAGACGAAGCAGCCATGGTGGGTGCTGCTGTGCTGCTGCCGCTGATGGTGAAGCAGAGGGAGGAGCCCCAGTCCAGTGGTGGCAGGAGATAAAGTAGAAGGAATATGTCGACAGCAGGGCCTGCTCTCCTTGGCGCTGCAGGAGAAAGCAGCAGGAGCACTCGACTTTTCCCTGTTGCTACTGGAGAAACATTTAGAAAGGCTGAGGATGCGGGCCAGGACTCGGGAAGGGACTGCGCAGCAGCAGGAGGAGCATCAACAGCAGCAGCAGCAAGAAGGCGTGACAGCAACAATAGCGGTGCTGCATGCATTGGCCGCGAGAGATACAGGCGTTCCAGCGGCAGCGGCGGGGATGCGAAGCAACAGCACCACCGACCAGTGGCTGCCAGAGACTTCATAAGATGGGTTGAATATGATGCCGCTCGTAAACACACGTCGAAACCTGCAGCAGCAGCTACCGTGAACCCTGCACGCAGCAACGGCAGCAGTAGCAAAACCTATAGCAGCAGCAGCGGCAGCGGCGCAACCCGCAGCAACAACAGCGACAGCAATAGCGAAGCTGTAGCACCAGCAGCGGCAACAGAAAAACCAATAGCAGAAGCGCAGCAGCAGCGGCCTAAAAACACAGGAGATCTGTGATCAGGAGCTGGTCAGCCAGTGCTTCAGCTGAAGGCAAGCGGAAGAACAGCACCTGTATGCAACTGCTGTACCTCTCTTCCTTCACTAGAGACGCCCGAAAAAACGTCTGATGTGGGTTGTGTGTCTAGCTCAGGTCAGTCCCGCTATTTATCAATAAAATACATTTATGCATCTCTTGTACAGTACCACCGGTTCAATACGTCTACGTGTATAATCGTCAACATACAAGGGCCCATGCTTATGTGTCCATACACACATACCGTGGATGTTTAACTACGTATACGTGTATACATCTAGTTGATACATGGCCCTTGTCTCCTTGTCTCCATATGTATGCAAGAGAAGGCACGCGCGCATATGCCTAGGTAAACATATTTATTTCTATGTGCACATCTAGGCGCATGTTTCTGTCCATCGAGAGAGGAAGAAGTGTCTTCGTGGTAATCCGTCCCCGTCAACAAATTTGAATTGATAGTGGATCTAGATGCAGGCGTATTGACAGGACGCAGCCACAGGAAAACAATGCAGGAGCCAAGGAAGAGAACTTCTCATGTCTTGCGTGTTTTTCTTTTGCAGCTGCGCTCATTTTGCTTGTACGCGTGCACTCCTAATAAAAAAATAATCTGAAAGAGAGAACGAGAAACAAGACTTGTTCTTCCTATTTTCCGCGACATACTCCTGATCTCTTCTTCTTTATATATACGTACGCAGGGAAGAAAGACGTATTATTTTTTTCTCTCTCTCTCTCTCTCTATATATATATATGTATATATATATATATATATTTACACGTACTCGTATATATGTATGTGTGACGTGTGTAGATGGATTTGGAACGGCAGCAAAGAAAGAAAGTAGAGAAATACATGGATGCATGGATGTGCGGAGAGTGAAACACGTGTGCAGCAAGTGTATACGAGTTATAGTAAAAGATTTGAAAAGAAAGAGAGAGAACTGCTTTACGCTGTATCTGCTGGATGTACGCCCACGTGTGCACATATGTATATGTATACTATCAGTAACAGGTTTATACGCCAGTCTCTATATCTCAGGTATAGGAGTTCTGGTGATAGCCAGAAGAAGAATCCATTATGGAAGGAACATGGTGGTGCGCAGAAGCCGCAGATGAAGACACTGCACACTCGCAGAAGCATAAAGTTTATAGTGACTGAGCATTCGAGTTCATGTACACTCATTTTTTATTAAGAAGACTAGTAATACCCGACAAAAGAGAGACAAGAGGGTACAAATAAATCCAACAGTCACTAATGCGACGTCGCTGCTGGTGATGCATGCCGACGTTTCTACGCAGTCTCTCTGCCGTGGGGCCACACGAATTCATATTCATACACAAGCACATCTATATACATCTACGTCTATGTGTATATATATTTGTGTATGGTGTGCAAGTAGATGTAGTAGTATGATTGAGTAGTTTCCGTTTATAATCGAACACTTCATCTTCATTGTTGTTGCTTGCTACGTCTTCTCCTTCTCTTCTTCTTGTGATCTTACGTACACGTCTCATCATGTAGCGCTGCTGCTGCTTTGCGTCGCTGCTGCGCAGGTGGTCAGCAGTCCGCCTTCTACGAGCAGCAGGAGAATGCGTGAGCAGCAGCGAGGAACTGGCTTCTCTTGTAAAAGGGAAAGTTCAATCGTCCTGCTGTGACGCTGGAGTCTCTGCGGCAGCTCAATGATGTCGGTCTCTTCTTCACGATCATGAAGGAAAATCCATTGTGCACGCAGCATTCCACCTGTTCCTCGTCCTGCTATCCTCGCTGGCTGCTCTTGCTCTGAGACGCAGTGTCTCTCTATCTTCACGCACTTAGAAGCATATATAGGCCATCTGCGTCTTCTTCTCCCACACATAATCTGCAGGACCGTTCGAGAAGAAACGGTCTCAAACGGCATATCTGCTTCTGCAGGTCTATCTCAGTGAACTCGCACATGATGCAGCGCTGCGTGCTCACAATGTACGCAGAGACCCAACAAAGAGCCCTTCGAAAACCTATACCTGTCTAGGCTGTTGTGCAAAGCTTCTATCTACATTTCTGGGGACACTTATATATGTATCCTTGGAGGTATCTATATCTATTGATCTACCTGTAATTTTTCTTTCATATATCTACATGTATATCTCTGTTTTTCTATATCTCTCTGTAAGTGTATCTTTGTGTAAGTGGCATTATAGTACAACAGGAGGTACGTATGTTACAGGCAGGTGAAAGATAGCTGTAGCAGGAGCAGCACGTGGGATGCGACTGGCTGGTGAAAATTCAATTCATTCGGGCGGTGGCTGTTTGTCT
>JAEOAE010001126.1:0-10232 GCA_036365155.1 Meriones psammophilus | reverse complement strand
CTTCCAGTTCCCTGCGCCACCACCTGCAGCAGCATCAGCTGCAAGAACAGCCAGCAGCAAGAGCAGGAGCAGCAGCTGCTGCAAGGACAGCAGCAGCAGCAAGAGCAGGAGCAGCAAGTCTGGGCAGAGGAGTGGGGAAACAACGTTTCTGGAGGGGAAGGAGGAGGAGCCACAGCAGCAGCATGAAGTTGAGGAGAAGCAGCAGCAGCGACAGCAAGAGCAGCAGCCGCAGCGTGAAAGGCAGCAGCAGCAAGGGAGCAGCAGCAGCAGCTGGGAGTAGACCTGATTTCTATACTCATGCAGTCTGTACGGCATCTCGCCCCTTTATTATCGCCTACCCCTTCTGGCGACCTCCGCCTTGCCTTCCTCGTTGAAATCTCTGAGCTGTCTGCTCACACATCGCTCTTTCACAAGGCAAGTGCTTTCTTCTGGTGTAGGTACCCCAGCGAGGATCCATTAACTGCACATCCCCACAGGCGTTTTCACGCCAGGTGGAGGGGCCAAGAAAAGACCTCCTCGATATCTTCTTCTATTGAGAAAATAGAAGAAATGACAACAGTCTGCAGAGAGAGCTCTCCTGTTCGACGACTGCTGCCCTCGCAGGAGACAGAAGGCCTCAACAGTGCACTGCAGCACCGGCACCGATGCCTGCCCCGCAGGAACGTGCCCGCCCGCCGACGCTCACGCAGCATCCATGTCTTCCGCCCACGTTCGAGACACCTTTATACAGCTTCCGCAACCCTCTCAATATATATATATATAGATGTGTTGAAAGAGAGATACATGTATATGCATACACGCATGTGGAGAGAGTGTGCCTGTTGTGACTGCTGATGACGTTCCTGTCGGATGCATGAGGCAGGAGGAAGTTGTCTGAATGTTGCTGCATGCAGGTATTACCCCATCATTTTTAAAACTGTATGTACCACCCCGAGCCACGGGTGCCCTGCCATGCAGGTGCTGCCTGCCATCGTACGTCTTCATCCTTTTTCTTCTTCTGCCCTCTCTTTGTCCACGCATTCACTCTTCCTCAGTTGCTGTCTGCTCTCCACATTCCTCACCTCTCTTCCTTCACACATGCGCCAGCACATATATATATATATATATATATATATATATGTATACATGTTTTTATAGCCTATCTGCATATCTCTCTCTGTGTACATAAGTATATACGTGAAGGTCTATTTTAGATGGGAACTTCCGCATGCAGTAGGACAGCGTTTCTAGAGCCAGCACTTGTGTGTGGGTAGCTTTTTTGCACAGAGAGAGACAGGAAGACCTTTTCTCTGTCTTCTGGATGAAGCTGCCTCATACATATATGTATATGTGGATACGACCAGGCTTTGCAGCCATGGCGGAGCTTCTCCTTCGAAGCAGCGAGACAGGCGTTGCTGCTGCTGCTGCTTTATCTACGCGCCTGGAAAGTCTCTTCGTGTTCACAGACGCCTTCTGCTCCACAAGGCAGACGCGGAGACACAGCATTCTCCGTCGCCTGTATGCACGTCGCCCTCCACATGGAGAAGAGGAGTTCCCTACTGCCCTCTTCTCTGGGCTGGGCTCTAGAGAGGCGCGGATATCTTCACAGCCCTCTTTCCCCTCTGTGACCCCACACACGCAAGCCTTCTGTACACCTACATATACATACAGTCTATACATCTTATAGCAATGATAATAGAGATACAGGCTTGTATCTATGTCAAAGTATAGGTCCAATCATGTGCGTATATAGAGAAAGAGAGAGAGAGAGACTATATACACATATATATATATATATATACATATATGTAAAGCATACATTTTTTATGATACATATACAGTTGAGCATGACCATCTCTATCTCTATGTCTCTCTCTGTATATATGTATAGGGCATCGTACTGTATGTGCCTGATTGATGTCTGCTGGCTGCCTGCATGTGCAGCTGAACGATGAGACGTCGGTAGACGTGGCTGCATGCGCTGCTGATTTGCCACTTGCTGCTGCTGTACTGAGCGTTACGATCATCGCTGCAGCCGCAGCAGCAGCAGCACAAGGAGGGCCTGTCTTCGGCAGCCCTGCTCGCCACGCAGCAGCTGCTGCTGCAGCAGGAGCAGAGCAGAAGAAGGTCGAAAATTCCAACAGCATCACCGGTGTCTCTCCGCGTACAACGGCAGCTGCTGCTGTTGCTGCCGCCCTCTGCTGCTGCTGCCGCAGCCGCCGCCGCAGCCGCTGGCGAAGGCAGTTCTCGCTCTTCCTCTCCTTGCAGAAATATCTCCTCCGTACTGAAGCAGGCACGTTCTCCTCCACGCCTTTCTGCTGCTGGTTCCATTCCTGCTGCTGCTGCGCTACGTTCTGCTGCTGCTCTAGTTCTTCCTGCTGCTGTCTGTCCTGATGCTGCTTTAACTCCCTGCTGCTGCTCTAACCCCTGCTGCCGCTCTATCCTGCTGCTGCTCTATCTCCTGCCGCTTTGCGTTGCCCTCATTTCCTTTTCTCTCTGCTGCTGCTGTACCTTGTGCTTCCCTGACTTGTCTGACGCTGCTGCTGCTGCTGCCCTTTTTTCTCGGTGCTGCTGCCTCTTTGGCAGCGATGATTTGTCTGGCGCCTGCCGACTTCTTCCGCCTGCGCGTGCCGCTGCCTGCTGCACGCCAAGTCTCGTGGATGTCTGCGTCGCTCTGTGCACATATGCCACCTACTTTATTGCCTCTTCTTCTGCCCCTTCTTCTGTCTCTATTGTCTCTGTCTTCCGTCGCTCTCGCTTTGCCCTGTTCTCTATGCTGCTCTCTGTCCTCTGCTGCTGTCTGTTCTTTGCTACTGTCTGTTCTTTGCTACTGTCTGTCCTTTGCTACTACCTGTCCTTTGATACTGTCTCTCCTCCGCTGCTGTGTGTTCTTTGCTGCTGTCTCTCTGCTGGTTACTGCAGATGTAAACGTGTCCCCAGTTTGCTGCTCGACTGTTGCCTCTCTCTGACACCGCTGCAGCTTCTCTTTCCTGTCTGCAGTGCTGCTCAAGCGAAGTTCTGATATCATCCTCCATCTGCTCTGTGCCTCTTCTGGTGCTTTTCTTGCTTCTGCTGCTGCTGCTTGCCTTCCTTCTTCCCTGACTCTCTGCGCCCGCAGATGGTGTCTGCGACTGTCCGTCTCTCTGCGTCTTCGGTTGCGGTATCTTCTGCCATGGCTTCTGCTGCTTATATTGCTGCTGCTGCTGCTATTTCTCCTTCTGCTGCTGGTTATGCGGCTACTGTCTCTGATGCTTTATTTCCGCTGGGGTGCTGCTGTTTATTCTACTCCTGACGCTGCTGCTTCTGCTGCTGCTGCTTGTGCCCTGCTGCCGCTGCTGCTGCTTCCGCTTCTCCCGTTTCTGCTCAGTTGCTTCGCTTGTGCTGCTGTCACTGCTCTGCGGCTGCCGCTCTGTTGCTGCTTCTGCTTCGCTGCTGCTGCTGGTAGTCCTGCTGCTGCTGCTGCTTCCTGCACTGCTCTTCCGCTGCTTTGCTTCTGCGGCTTCTGCCTCTGCTGCCGCTATCCGCTGTTACCAATGTTCTGCGTTTCGGGGAGACGTGCCGCTGCTGCCGCCTCCTTCCGCCCATGCTGCTGTACCTCCCTGCTTATTGCTTGCCCTCTGTTGCATCTGCTGCTGCAAGACTCGCCCCTTCGCGACCGATGCTGCTGCACCCGCACAGGCATTCCACACGTCGTCTGGGGACCGCCGCGATGGCCGCGCGGATGCCATCAACAACTTGCAGCTGCTCTGAGGTGCTCCAGCATCCACGTATACGGCAAGACAAAGTAGACTCTACGAGGACCCGTATAGACATCTATAGCTACGTGGATACGCAAACAGAATATACAGAACGATGTGTGTATCAGTAAACGACACACGTGTATATATATATATATACGTTAAAAGATAGGCAAATAGATATATATATATATATACGTTAGCAGAGAAACAAAATAGACGTGTATATGTATGTAGATATTCGAAGATTGACAAAAGAATCTATATGTATGTATGTATATATATTACAAGGGGAAGGATGTAGAAGGTAGGCAGAACAACTATATACTGATGAAGCCTGCATCCGTTGTTAGGGTCCACGCGCAGCCAACTTGACGGGCTGCTCTTTCCAGGGTATTACTCTTCAATATATACTTATAACTATCCATAAGCACACATATACATATGCATCATTCGTGTATCTGTATAGGCGCGTGGCTGTCTATCTGTCCACACACATGAAGAGAGCAGGGGACATACATCATCTCTCTCTCTCTCTATATATATATATATATATCTGTAGGTGGGCTGAGATAGATATGTAGAGAAATAGAGATTGATAAAGATATGATTTAGGCCTGTGTGTACACATAAGTATGGCTCGAGACAAGTATAGATAGAGGCGGAGAGATATACGTGGAGGAGGCAGTGATGTCAAGGCCGCGTTTGTGGTTCTGCTGTTTTTCTTTCTTTCTGCTTCAGGAGGCTCCCACAACAGCACGCGTTGTTGCTGCTGTATGCAGGGAGCGTGCCAGCGCCTTTTTAAAGCTGCACTTGCTGCTCTGTTACGCAGAGGCTCTCCTATTGTACTGGTATAGCTGATCATCTGCCCTGCTGCTGCTGTTGTGCCAGCTGCTGCTGCTGGTCCTGTCGTTCATACATCCGCTGCTGCAGCTGCTCCTTCTGCTGCTTCGGTTGTTGCAGTCGCTCCCAGGCATGCGTCTTGAATACAGCAGGGGCTGCTGTCAAGGCGCTGCTTGCCGACTCAACATCTTCCCGCTGCTGCAGCTGTGGGGCTATACCCGCAGCTTCCGGCTTTCCTGCGTGTGTTGCTGCTGCCAGGGTGCCGCAGTTCCCCCAGCTGCTGTTGACGTTGTTGCTGCCTTTGACATTGCTGCACGGTGGCTGCAGCTGCTGCCAGTGCTGTTGGTGGTGCGCTGTTCCCGCTGGGGCTGCTGACCAGGCTGTGGCTGGGCGGCGCCGTCGCCCGGCGCCTTATTCCTGCTGCTTGCTGCAGCGCTCTCCTGCTGCTGTTGGTGCTGCCCCTGCTGCTCTTCCAGATGCTATCACCTGCTGCTGCTGGCTGCCGTCTCCTCCTGCTGCTGACTCTCTGCAGCTATTCTGCTTTCGTCCTGTAATGAACCTTCCACTAAATCTCCCGGCCATATATATATATATATATATATATATATATATGTACAGAGAGAATTGTAAGTATATATATGGAAATATACATGGAGAGCCAGACAGATATACATGTATGTATGAAGGAGAAGTGAATGAAGATGCATATACACATGCGCAGAGATATATGTATGTTGCGGGAGAGTCGATCCGCCAGAAGAGCTAGATAGCGCTGAAATGCTACAGAAAGCTCCCTGCACGCAGAGGCGCAACAAAGGCAGCACCGCGCAGAGAAGTAGAAGCATCTGCAGTGTACCAAGCAGCAAGACCTCGAGCGCCTCTCGCCAGAAGCAGAGATGATGTATCAAACGAAGTATCAGGTGTCAGTTCCTCCGCAGCAGGTGCCAGAAGGTGTACTAGATCCTTCAGCAGCGGCAGATGTGATAGAGACAGCGATAGTTGTAGCAATGGCTCCGGCCACACAGCAGGACTCGGAAGCAGCAACCGCAGTGGAATAGTAGAGGCATGTCTTCTGTCCAGCAATAAGTTATATAGCAGCAGCACTGCTGTGACAGCAGCAGCTGTAGAGTAGCAGAAGCAGCAGCAAGTCCGTGTCTTCATAGAGAAGCAGCAAACACACTCCACAGCAGGAGCTTACACTCCACAGCCGCAGCTACACTACACAGCAGCCCTACACTCCACAGCAGCAGCTACACCCACAACAGCAGCACTGACATACGTGTTGTCTGCGACTGTTGTGGTGCAGGGCGAGTGCTGCAGGTGCTGCTGAACGCTTTGATTCTCTGTCCCAGGTGGTCGTACTGGAACACCCACCAGCTGCTGTTGAGTAGCATAGCGCAGCTGCTGCAGCGTTTCCTTCTCTCGTCGTGTCTCTGCACCGCCATATCCTTCACGCAGTGTACGTACACCTGACGCCCGTGGGTCTGCACTGCGCAGCTGCTGCTGGGCCATGGGCGAGTTCGCGCGACGCCTGAGATCTTCGACTGGCCTGCTGCTTCTACAGCAGCAGCAACGGCAGCAGAAGGCAGGTTGTCAACAGCAGCAGCAGCACATCCTGTCTTCTCCGATCCAGCAGCCGCAGAGACCCACAACATGCAAACAGCAGCAGCAACACTGTGGGCCACGTGAAGCGCAGGTTCAACAAGGACTCAGCGAGCAGGAGCAGGATACCACCTGGAGTTTTCATCATTCTCCTTCTATTGAGATGGTGTTGCTGCTGCTGCTGTTGGCATGTCACAGCATCAACAGCAGCAAACAGAAGAAGAGATCGGGACGCATCCGACAGCGGCAACGGGAACAGGAGAGGGTTGTGTAGGTGACAGAGACAGCGAAGCTGCTGCTGTCTCTCTGAGGTGCTCCTATGGCAATGGAGAATGCAGAGCAGACCTCAACTAGAGCACCTGTCGAAACAACGAATGCCACGCCAAACTGCCGTCTGTTACACCCTCTTCGGTTACGTATAGGTTCGCACAGCTGCATGTGTATAGCTACCGGCACACATATGCGTCTGTCCGACTACACATTTGCTGCGCCCATATACATATTGAAAAAAGTATATACACGTAGACACAGAGGAGACATACACATATGAGAGACACTGGCATGTGCTACTACGAGTAAACACAGATGTATATATATATGTGTATATTCGCCTTTAACACGCGAATGGAAGAATGACTGTCTCTCTCTCTGTGGCTCTCACGAGTGTCTGATCCATCTACACGCATGTGGAAAAGTAAATACATACACATGTGTATATATATGTATATGAACAGAGAGACAAAAGTAGGGGCAACATAGGCAGGTATGGGAAAGCTAACGTAGCTAGAGACGTTGGGATGTATCTGTGCTCAAGTCCTTAGATAGTGAATATGAGAGGATGCGACGTCTGGCCTCTGTTGCTGCTTTTGTATGTGAGCAGCTCCAGAGACAATGCCTTCGTGACGAGAAGACGTGTTTTGCTGATTTCTGCAGATACCATAGCCCACGGTGTTGCTGCTTCTGGTGAGCATCATCTTTCTTTCTGCAAGACAGATCTACTTTTCTCCTGCAGTCTTTCTTTCTGGTTGCTGCGAGGTCAGTCGACGTCCAGCTGGAGGGATGTAATGTGCTTTTCTCTCTGACACTTTGCGTTGCTGTTGCGTGGTGCAGTAGTGTCTGTTTTGGTTGCTGCTGCTGCTGCGGTTGGTGTTTGTGGGGTGCTTGCTGCTGTCGCTGTTGTTTGTGGGGTTGTTGCTGCAGCTTTTTACACGCTTTCTTCAACGCTCTGGAGGATCTCACGTACGTACGTTGGCGCGGGCGTTAGGCCCCGACAGCAGCAGCGGCAGCAGTCGTCTGCTGCCGCCGTCAGCCGCCGAGGACACAGCAGGGCAGCTGCAGCTCAGGCTCATGCTCCCTATACCACTTGTGGCCTGCAGCAGACCCTACGTGGGAGTTCAATTGCTGGGGATGCTGCTCCTGGCGCTGCCTGTTCAAATGTTGCCTGAGTCTCTGCTGCTGGCAGCGCGGTTACTGCTGCTACTGCTGCGGATCTTCCTGCGTCAGTAGGAACCGCCGTTCGCTTGACAGCACCTGAACAAAGCAGGTGCTGCTGCTGCCGCTGGAGGCCCCGTTGCTATCGCAGGAGTTGCTGCAGCAACTACAGGCACATCCAGAGCGCAGCAGCAGAGTCTACCATCCAGGGGGGGCACTCAGCAAGAGCAGTACATATTCCACACGCCCCGCTCAGGCAGGTGGTGATCTGCAGTTGCTGCTGCTGCAGCAGCAAAGAATGCTTTGGCCGCACCAGCAACAGCAGAAGCAACTGTTCTAGTGCTGCTGCACCAGGTTCAGCGAAAGCAGCGGGAAGTCCCATTTGGTGCTACAGTTGAACGACGCAGCACTAGAAACGCAACGATCCCAGGTAAGGAGAGAGGAAGACCAGCAGGATCCAAAGAACTAGTCAAGGGAAGCTATCGTCCTTTGAAGTTCGATTCTGCTGCTGCACTTCTCCTCCACCAAGACACTCTGCTGTACCGGTCAAACAAGTGCTCCTCCTGCGTACAAATAGTTGATCGCCAGGCAGCTATAGCGACTGCACAAGCGAAGATGAAACGCACTCACAGGTGCGCCTACTTTGACAAGCAATCGTCATAAAGCCACTTTTACTCTCCAGCTACACATACATGAGTACCACCTCTCCTATGAAGCCTTCATATCCATATATACTTATACACATCTTATATAGAGACGTATATATATATATATATATATATATATATGTAGGAGCTGAGAAGCTTGAAAAGAGTGTGTGAGGAGGTGTTAGCATGTGGGTTCCCTGTTACCTTGCTGCTGGTGTCAGTGGAGAGTGACGCAATGTTCTGGCGAGTCCCTCTTGTTTCTTCCTCTGTATAGAAATGTCTTTTCTTTATGGAAGAAAACCTGGGCTGTTGAACAAACGAGCACAGATATCTGTTTATATACTTCTGCGTGACGTGATACGTCTTCATCTTGTAAGCGCTCTAGTCGTACTGTTCCACAAAGCCTCTGCCAAGCGTCTTTCGAGTTGGCGTTTGCTGTAGAGTTTTGTCTTCTGTTGTTGCTGCTGTAGATTACAAAGAGGCTGCTGTGCAGTAGGCTGAATCTATCTGTGCATGCATCCTTTTGTAGCAAACGAAAAGAAGAGGAGGGTGGCTGTACACCCTGTACACCCTTGAGCAGCTGGAGATGCATGTGCTTTGTTTGCTGTCGCTACTGGAAATGATCTCTCCAGGCGCGGCGTCGTCGGGGTGCGTTTGTGCCGCTGCAGCAGAGGTGGAAGCAAGAAGCAGGTGCAGCACTGAAGAAGAGCGAAGGCTGGGCAGCAGCAAGAGTAACCCGTGCAAATCCGCATCTGTGTCTATGGCGATTTCATCTGGAGATCTTTCTGCTGCTCGTGAGGGAAGATGCAGAGCAACAGCAGAAGCAGTAGCACAAACAACAGTTGCTGCTGAAGACGCCAAGCAAGAACGCTGCAGAAAAGAGAAGCAGAAGAAGAACACGATTCTGAGCAGCACCGGCAGCAGCAGAAGGTCCTTCGCGCTTCATCCAGTCTTATTCTCCTCCGTTTCTTGTGTTTTGGCGTCTGCAATGACAAAGCCTCTCTCACATATCCACAGTTCCTGCCGCGGCTCCTGCTCTGCTTCTCCCAGGCACGTCATCATCCTGTTGCTGTTGCTGCGACGGCTTTTGCTGCTCTGCATTCCTCCAGCACCACCTCTGAGCAGAGAAGAAAAGACACATTGATGCCCCACCTCAGTGCTGCTGTTCATTCCTGAAGACAACAAAGAGAAAGGTAAACAGTTTGTAGATAAACAGAGGACCCAGGGCGACACACACACTGCAGAGCCAGAGACACACCCCGCATGTACATGGTGCAAGTTGAGGTTCTCTAACGCCACATGTCAATGATGAAGATGCTATGCCTATACACTCACACAATGATGATGGCGGGAAGGATACTTTATATACACCTATATACATATATATATATATATATATATATATATATATATAGAGAGAGAGAGAGAGAGAGAGAGAGAGAGAATGATACAGAGAGAGATGTATCCATTTTCATGTCTTCGTCCCACATATATGTGTGTGTGTGTAGGGAAGAAAGAATGAAAAAGAGAGCTTTGTCAGTTTGCAGCTGTTCGGTCTGTACACGTTTATATATCGCTATCATGAATATATGTATCCCTCGTCTCTCTCTGTGTCTGTATCGTTCTCTGTAGCAGAAAGATCAAGTCTGGAAGTGTCCCTGCAGCCAGAGAAGACATTGTAGAGGAGTGCTTCTGTTACATATCTCTGCGTATGGGACAGAAGGAAGAATGTGATGTCGAAGTGAAGGAAAGACTGTGATGCAGTGCAGACTTCGACGGGCTGCAGGCTGGTATTCTCTGGAGCAGAGGCCACAGCTGCCTTCTTTCCGTCAAGCAGGAGCAGCGAGGACGTGCCTGTGACATATATGGCTCATATATCTATACTGCCATTGCTCCTCTTTCATCTGCGTCTGCCTCGTGTTCTTCTTGCACGTACGCTTACGTATGTGGCGTGTGTGTGTGTTTAAACCTATGTTGTTCTGTTTACTGTCTG
>JAEOAE010001370.1:0-10316 GCA_036365155.1 Meriones psammophilus | reverse complement strand
TTATCGTGCGTGGGAAGCGTGCCGGAGGTCACCGTACCACAGTTCCAACCACGTTTCTTCATGTTCGTGAACGCGCGGCATTCCCGGATGGCGATTGCAATAGTCAGCCTGTTGTCAAATACTCTTAGTTAGCCAGGCCCTACATGCTTCTGGGCATACACCATGCGCGGAAAGGCGTAGGGCGGCAACTGACGGATCACCGCTGTGGCATTGTGTGAAGATGATCGTGCCGAAAAATTCAAGACTCAGTCACACAGCAGTGGCCATGTAAACTCACGTAAAGTCCAGACGCTCACGTGCTTCCGTGAACATTTACAGCCCCACACACGCAACAGATTCAGCAGAGTGCAGGTGTTCGAAGTAAAACCTACGCCTGAGCCGCTGCGCGCATTCCCAACGTTACTCTTATTCACGAAGCAAGAAGCAGCAGGAGATCTCAAATGTGACAAAAGCTGTACTACCAGTCCCTCTTGCCAATGCAATACAGGATGGAAATGGCATGTAACAACATCTTTAGTCGTCTTCACTATGTACCAAAGTACAAGTCACGAAGCGCTGCTTTCATAATTTCCACTCTTATTTAACAACAAGCAGTACAGTGCAAAGTTGGTGTCAGGGAAGTAGAAAACACCCATTCTTCCACAGAACGACAAGGGTGGTTCTACGCTGCGCCCGAAGTGGCGTTCGATGGAAAGAAGCGATGCCAACCTAGGCGCGCAAGGACACTGACTTCACCAATGTGCATGCATCTTTTGAGTCCTAGTCAAGTTGATGGAATAGAACGTGGGCGGCATTTAACTGTTGAACATTTACCTACTGTTCTGATCCTCTAGTGGCGGCTTTTTCATTGCTTCCTGCGCTACCAATGATACCCCTTCGCCTCTCACAAAGGCCATGAAGATGGGTGGAAACCCTAGCACTCCGGAGATCCGTGGCTGCTGCGGTACATTCATTCTTTCCTTGGGTGATGAGTGCTCTGTGTGCAGCGGTTGCTCAATCAGCACACTGATCGCCTACAGGATTGCCCTGGGCCACTTGTATTGTACACAGGAAAGTTGCCTTTTTACCAGACACAGCGTACTATTCGCAGTAAGAAGCCGGCGTCCGTCACGGAGAGCACAAAACCTGCATGAGATGTTTCTTGTAACTGTTTGAGACGGTCTCGAAATGGAATCAGGTAAGCTCCCCAGCACTTCAAGGACGCAGTCAGGCATACCGCATTGACGAACGGCGTAGAAGATGTCAGGTGAGAACACACGAGCCCATCACCAGGGCAACAAACTCAGTTCTGAGTATATGGTAGTACAGTTATGTTACACATACTTATAAACATATATATATATATATATATATATACGGCGGCGAGGCGTCCGTGATGGAGGACTCATTAAGCGCAGTGGCAAAAGTATTCGTGGCGACAAGCTGGCTTTACTGGACACAACAAAAAATTGCGAGGTAATCAAGGACTATTCAACACCTTAAAACTTAACACAACATAAAACACCCACGCGTAAGTCAGGACAGCGGAACTCTCTGCATGTACATTTGCATTCTTCCACATAGATTTGCAAGTATAAAATCTTACACAGCAGAGAGCACTATGTTTTTCAGCCGATGCCTAAAAGCCTCCGATAGGTTTGCAGTGGAAAACTCTTGTCAACGGCGCCGCAAGGGAGGCTGTGAACACTGTTGACGCCAGACTCCTCGCTTCCAGGAGTCAAATCTTTTCACATCTCAATCTTCTCATTGGTGAAGGCAACTGTTGGGAGGCCACTTGCTCATTTTCCAGCGACTGTTGTGCACATGCCGGTACTCTCTACTAGGTATCTCACTGTGCATTACTTGGAAAAAGCGCACTTGAGATCTTGCAAGGAGGACTGCAGCTCGCCAGGTCTGTACAGCCGGTTCCAGCCGTAATACTCATAGCCCCTAGAAGTTGGCTGTCACAACAACTTGTAAGTACGTGCAGTGCCAACCTGTAAGAGCATCCTTCGACAGGACCTACATGTTGAACAATATGGGAGGAACGTGACGTGACGGTTCCCGTGGTAAGGGAAGTGGAAAAAGTGTTCAACAAGCCAAGGGAAATCGCCGCAGATGTATTGGAGGTGCACTGTACACCTTGTCAGATTGTCAAGTTTTTCAGGAAGTAACACACTATAATGCCCGTTAAAATGGTAGCAAGGAATATCGTACCGGTAATGCTCCAAAAGATGGGTATACTTGAAGGCACCTTTTCAAATCCATGTTGAATATTCATCCCGAAGCATCCGGGAACAATGCAAAGAAGCCGATCACAGTGGCAAGCGCTGTCATCCACACATCGGCCTTCAAGAGGAAGTTTTCTGCATGGCGAGATGCAGTTCAACCAGCGCCAACGAGTCATCTATGTACTGTCGACGCTCTTCACGTTCTTCAGCATTATGTCTCCTTCCTGAGAGTAGCACTCAAGCAGCATTTCAACCTCATGCTTCACCGCCTCGTTTTCCTTCTCGTGATGTTGTCGAATATTGTCCGCTTTCCCACAACTGCGGTTCGTCCCAGAATTCGAAATGGCCACACGTCTTAGAGTTTCGTCGTCACCAGGGACCTCGTTCAGCGAATTCACCACTCCGTTTACCTCTTGCTTCAGTGTATTAATAATCTTACGCAAAACCGTTAATGCGTAGCAGAACTGCCGACGTCACACCGACGCCTCTTCTCAGGCTTGTACAGATGGAAAGGCCGTGTAGCGCGCTACCCGAATTTGTCTCTCAGAACATCGCTGCTTTCACCAGCCCTGTCTCGAGCGCTATATTCAAAGGGGTGTTGGACTGCACACACTAACTGCTGTAGCTTTTCCAAAAGGATGGTGTCTATCTCAGTCAGTGTCTCTGTACATGTGCCGCCGATGAAGGACGGCTGACGTTGACTCGTTGTGGAAATGGGTATCCCGCTATTGTATCTATGGTGTTGAGTGCAAGGCTTCAGTGTCGCCCACCGCAACAGGAAAACATCTTTCTGTAGTAGCCTACAGCGCTCTTTCAGTCTGCTCACGGCGTGCTGCATCCCGCGGAAAGTTGTTGCACCCCATTGGTATCATGCACACCTGTGAATGCAAAATTATCATCTTCACATACGGAAGAGATACCAGCAGACAATTCCGCCGCGATACGATTGAGGCGACGCTGCGCCCGCTGGAAAGAAATAGGCGAATATCCCGAACTCTTACAGCACCAGCCGACAGATCGTCCAGCTTATTCTCCTTGTTGTGTCTGTGAATGCGCAGGAGAAGATCCTGCGTTTGTAGTGTTCCTTTCCAGTTTAAACGGAGAAACAGTAAAAACGACGAATGACTGACTTCTGGCTGCTATATGTTCCATCAGAGTTGTCGCTCGTTGGATGTGGCTCTGTTCTGCTGTCTACTGCGTCGGCATCTTTCTTGCCCCCTTCAGTGCCAGGCGAGTGTACCTCTGCACCAACGAGCTGTTTTTTTCTTCAGTAGCTTCCAGTGGAGGTTGCTTTTTGCCCAGAAACGCTTCTTCCGCTTCTGTATTTATAGGGCTCTGCCTGGTGTGCTTTCGAGATGCCGAGCGCAGAGCTGATCTGTTCGATCAGCGGCCTGCCTCAACCTTCGCGCGTTCCTGTACATTTCTCTCCCTTATGGCAGCCTCTGCCAGTGCATCTTCTACGTCACTCTCTTCAATGCCAGTGTCGCGAACAGGATCGATGATCAAGTGCTCCATAGTGCGTATCTTAATTCCCGAGTAGGCGCGGTGGCTGGTCAGGAGAACGTGGCCCGCTCAGCTGGGGTCTCGGACCCCGACTTCATATTATACAACGAGGACGCGCAAGACTGCTGGCATCCCTGGACGATTATGAAAGTGAAATCGTATTTTTGTTCAGCGTGATATTCGCGTAAAAGGAAGAAACCCAGGTACGCGCTGAACCTCTGCAGCAGGACCAGAAGCAAACCGTCGTCCTCAAAGGCTGTGCGAGCATGCTTGCGCGTTTCACAAAAGACCGCTGCATATACATGTAGCGAGTCGATAGAAACTCAAGTAAAACTGTCATGTGTTCTGACAAATGTCCCAGATCGTAATCGAGGGAAAAAGCTTTGCCTTGGGCAGCCAGCCGCGACGCCATGCAGCACTGCAAGTTTGATGTGTATGTTTGGTATGATCGTGCATGTGCCGGAGGACTCGTTTTGAAACAATTACGGGCGAGTGTTCAGTTGTTTGACGTTGCATTCGTCACGCTTCACGACGTTGCAACAATTGAAGCTGAGTCGCGCTTTTTTGGTAACCGGTATCGCTTAACCCGTCGCTCCCGGCGTGTAACAGACTAGTGACTTTGCTGCAGACGGTGCGCGGTACGCTGTCCTGATGGTTACTCTGCGCGCGCTTTTTTGCATCATGTAAGCTCGCACTAAAAATTCTTTTTTTACAGGAATATTTCAAAGTGTACAGCCCCGGCCCATGGCTCTTCGATGTAGTAGTAGTGCACGCAGGTTAACAGAACTGTGAAGGTTTCAGCAGGTTAGAGCGTTCCATATTATTTGAAGGTGGAATACGTGCCGTTTGCGTCACATGTGTCGTTTATGAAGAATAACGTTATGATGACTTGCGCGTCGACCCTTTCGAGATTACTCTCCGGAGGTTGCTCTGCGTGAGACAATAGTAACGGTCGGACGGGGCCCGCCACGCGCGTCTGGGAGTAGACCTTGCCAGACGCCCGGCGAACTGTCACTGCAGTTTTATTTGTGGAGAATCAACGTTACAAATACTTTGCAGTCTTTTTTTCGCCCACTAGAGAAGAAAAACTGGTATACAACGGTCTTTTATCAAACTGGCGCCGCCGCCACGTATTCTGTCGGCGAAGCGCTACGCGAGCGTCTGCACAGCATTTCCATCCATCGGCAACCGCGACTTCACTGTGGAGAGAATAACTGCAAGAAAAACGCTCCCCTGTGTTACTTTTCATTATTTGCTGTTGCGGGAAGTACGTGCCGCACGGCGACGTCAAAAACCGTTAAAGACGCCGCCGCAGTAATTAATGGTTGTTTTAAAATCCACACACTAACTGTCTCCAACCGTGGATTGGTCAATATGGTACTGCAACGTCAAACCTTTCAGGTACACAGGTGGCCTTTTCAGGCTACGTGGTCTCTACGCGTATATGCCACACTGTACTCAGCTGGAGTGTACGGCCGGGGTGATATAGACAGCACAATGAAAGAGTTGTGAACATGATTATGCGACTTGCAGTCGTCCATGCCATTTTGAATAGCGCAGGTTTTATCATGTAGTCCTGTACGTGCCGCTGTGGGGATACAAAAGTAGGCTCGCGACCAAACACTGATCGAGAACTGCGTATTTACGTACATCGCCCAGAACAGGGGTATATGCCATTCACTCATCGCCGTCAAAAAAAATGATTACTGATCATTTATTTGTGTCCTTCGAGCACGCTTCTGCGTATGATACATCGTGCTGGGACGCTCACCTTCTTTATCGTTCTTCAAGTAATTTGACTCTTCGCGCTATACTTCCCAGTTTCAGACCTAAAGAATAGCATTCACATATTTCAAGAGACACATGGAAGAATTCTCGCCTGCGCAAGGTTTCGTGTGTGCTGAAGTTCTGGTGCTAAAAAGAGTTGTGTCAGTGACTGCGCACACACTTCCACTCAAAGAGATTCCTATACAATTTTGACTTGAAGATAACTGGGTAGAATTGCGTAGTGCACTGGGGCAGGTCATGTCACTTTTGGCCGCAACGGTCTACCACTCTGAAATATATTTTTCGTTCTGTGGTTTTAGCAAAGACTTAAACTGAGCTGGAATTCTCAAAGGACGCGGTCAGTCGTGAGCGTAGTCAACGAGTGGTAAGACGGGGAGCGATTGTTGACGTTGCAGATATTAAAGTGGTGAAGAGAATAGGTATCTAGGGAGACTAATGGGGAACCGTGCTGTGTAGCCGAGAATGGCAAAGGACATTTTTAAAATGCTGAAAGAAAAGCCATGCGCTTCGGAAAGTCTTACGATCGCTGCGGATGGGTCTCACTTTCACGTGACATATGCCGGGCACCCAGTGCAGCTTTTTTAAGCGAAAAGATCTTTTGAGTTCTGAATATTAAGTCAAGGCTACATTGGATACTGTTAGGAGAAGAACGCGTGAGTGGCCAGCGTACTCTAAGACGCGTGCCACGGCTCTTTCGATCCTGAGAAAAGTGTATGAACACAGTGCTACTGCGCGCAGACCGACACTATACTCCATCAGCTGCTGAGAACGCGGCGCTCGCCGTGTCGAACAACACTACTGTAAGTCTTGCTCTTCTGACGTAGCATTCGTACGGTTGCTGCGTCACTATTCGATGGCACTGGTATGCGCTCTCGAATCTAATATATCTACATCAACGACTGTATCAAGATTTTCAAGCCTTCTGCTCCAGCCACGTTGTACAGTGTCAAGGCATGCGCGCAAAAGTTCCTTCGAGGACAAGAGGGAACGCACCAAACTTCAGAGTAGTGTGTACGTCGCGAAACTGCGAACACACGTCGGAGCAGCTTCATGCCTTGAATGATCGCCACGTCACGTCACAGGCGCAAGCTCGTTGAATACTGGAGGTCTGACTGCAAAAAATCAGAGTTCTGTGGAATAAAGACAGGTCTACGCCTTCAGCTTACTATCCGGGAAAAGGAGATTGCAGTGACCGGGTTTTCTTCTTCTTCTTCTTCTTTCTTCTTCTTCTTCTTCTTCTTCTGCATTTGTGGCGTCCCAACACGACCTACTGCTGCGACAGTATTTCTGTCGTATTTCAGAGCTGCCTTCGTTGGCAAACAAGCAGTTCTGAGCATCTAGGAGTGTAGGACAGGCTACCTTTCCTCACATGCCCACCTTTAAGGAAAAAGGCATAAAGTACATAATACCAGTCGGGCCAGAAGCACTTCAGCTCATGAGGCTGGTGCTCGGCAGCAGTTGTTAAATTCTGGAAACAGGCGGCGTCCAGGTTGCTGCAGGCAAAAACGTCAACTGAATACATATACTGGAGCTAGCAGCTTTCGATAGGAGCTAATTTCTCGCTTATTACTGCTCCTATGTAGACTTGAAGACACACAATGCAACCACGCAGAAAAGTTTTCGTTCGATCATGTCAGGGTATCTCATGGACCACAGTCGTACTGCCTGATTCTTTGGGACAACTCGCAGAACACCCCTTGCAACGCAGAGTGTACATGCTGCCGCTGTATATTTTCTCCTCCATTGTTACTCTCGTTAGAACCTGGGGCGCAGGAGCTCTATGCTTGCTCAGTGGAAAATTAAGCAATTTGTGGCTTACGTCTCTATCTTCTTGGTATCTGTGGAATGCACACTGCATGTGCATCATATTCTATCAGTGTTCAGGCTTCTGTCCATTCAAGCTACATGAGACACGTTCGCTTTGTTGCTGCACCTCGTCTTTCGAGGCGCTGAACCGCTGCTGACCTGTGCTGCTATGTCACCTTTCCGAATTCTGCGTGTTGCCACAATTGCTGTTGTCGCTTTTCATGAGCAGCCTATACTATTGCTAGAGAGGACGTACAATCTTCTCTACACACTGTATCACTGTCGTCTGTGTTCTCCTGATGTTGACGCCTCCGTCGCCGTAGTTCGTTCTCTGCGGTAAAACTTCAAAGAAGAGGACCAACGCTATTAGGCACGCTGTTAACTGTGGCGCCGATGCTTTTACTGTTGCTCTGTATGGTGCCCTGTCTACTTTTTTTGCACGTTCACGTTTTCCTCTCTCCTCGCAGTCTGCATCGTGACTACTGTATCAACCAAACATTATCACTGCAGTACGCCTCCTGCTTCGTCAGTACATACACGCAGACACACTAATTCGATATGTATCAACGCGATATGCTTACTGAGAGAGAGACAGTTGAGCACATATAATTGTGTGTATAGCTATATGTGCACTATTTTGATATGCGAATATAGCTACGTATGCGCACTACATTTTGCACGAGATGTGTTGCTGCGTGGGAAGCGTTTCCCCGTTGTCCCCTCGACTTCCATAAGAACCTTCAACCTAAAAGCAGCTTGTGTTTCCTACCCTCCGAGATTCGATCCAGCTTCTTCAAAGAAAGTGCTTTATTCTTTGAATTTTTATCGACAAGCTTCCTTTTTCCTCTCTGAAAGATTGATTCACACCCACAGTTACACAATTGCAGCGGTGCGGCAACAGTGGTGAGGGCTCCCCGCAGACGCAGCCGCAGCGGCAAGAAGAGACGACTGAGAACTCTATGTACCTTAATCTGTCACAGCATTCGCGCTAACTGTTTTTTGCATCCTGATAATTTGTTTGTGTGTGTTTTTGCAGGCACGTCCTGTGAATATCCTTCCGTTTACATATAGCATATGCTTCTGTAACAGCGTGTGCTGTCTGTCCTGCCGCTGCTCTTCGATGCATCTATCGTCAGCCCGACAGGCACACTCCTGTGTCTCGCACTGCACACTTTTTCGTGCTTTCTCCTGACTGCAGTCTGTTTGCTTTCTTCTCTATCCTCTCTTTTTCACTTCTTTGACTTTTTCGTTCTCCACGTTACACTCTTTTTCTCAATACCGTCTTCCATTTTTACTTGGCTTTATGTAAACCCCTCCCGCACCTTGCTCCGCTGTTGTCGTCTTGCATATGCAGGGACCGCTGCTGCTGGCTTTAAAGCGGGTCGTACCAAAAAGTGCTGCTGATTTTTTTTTCTCTTCTCTGTCCAGCAAGCGTGTAAAGCTGCTGTTTGCGGTTTAGCATAGTGACTCTTCTCTCCTTCTACCGTTACCCCGTCTTTAACTGCATCTTCTCTGTGGTGGCCCGTGGTTTCTTTTCCACATGCTCAAACATAGCGGCGTCCACAGCAGTAAAGCGTCTTCGAGTTAGTTAAGTGCGTCTGCGCTGCAGCTGAAGAAACTAAAGAACTGTTCCTGTAGCATGGGGCTTCTGCGGCCATATTTCCCGCGGATGAGAGGCTACATCTCTCCGCTTCTGCCTGTCGTCTTTCTGTAGATTTTCCTGCTGTCTCTGTTCTCCCCTCCTGCATATCATCGACAAACTCGCAGCAATGGAAATCTGCCGCAAGCAAAAGTTGCAGTCCAGCCGGAGAACAGCAGTTACTTCCCTTCTCCACCAATTTCGCTGGACTTGGCGTCCTCCCGTCCCGCCCTGAGTGCCGGACGAGCACCAGGTTCAGCATGGGTAGCAGCATTCCTATACGTGGCAGCAACGCCAGCACACCTCACAGCAGCTGGTTCGCCTCAGAAGGCTGGGGCTTGTTTTAGCCTTTCAAAGCCTTCGGCCTTTGAAGGCGACTCCTCTGCAGAGCCTGCAGGTGCTGCTGCTACTCCCTCGCTGCTAGGCACGACTGCTGTTCTGCAGCAGCGGTAAACCGCTGCAGCCTTCGTCTTCCCCCGCGTCTGCGCTCGTACGGCAATAGCGACACTGCAGCAATCAAACCTTTCAGAAGCTTGCTTCACTTCTAACAACTCCTACGCCAAGAGCCGAAATAAACAAAGCCGCGTATACATACGCATATACATACACATATGCATATATATATATATATTGGTCATGCAGAAGGCTAATGATGATACACGTCTAGTTATCTGCACCTACGATGCCCCACATATTCATACGGACACACACATGTGGAATGTATCTGCACGCGTGTGACCTCATATGTGTATCTATGTAGGTGCATACGTATACAGACGTATATGTGTATATGAGATCTATTTGTATATATATATATATATATATATATATATATATATATGCACGAATATAACCATAGGTATGTATGAGTTGGCATGTTAGAATATATATATATATATATATATATATGGGCCTTTTTCAGTAATGTGCATACATATATGTATATATATGTAGACAAATACAGATACACAAGTACAGGCATATCTATGTGTATGAGCGTGTTAGTATGTATATATATATATATATATTCAACGCGCTCTTCTGTATATATCTGTACGTAAAAACGGCCGTAGGTATGTGTACGAGCAGCTTAGACCCTCTATGGACCTCAATCAATATACATATGTATATATGTAGATGGAAGGGTGCGTCTATGCGCGGCCGCCTATCATATCTCGATATCACCCTAGATCTGGCGAAGCGTGTGGACGTCGAAGTAGCGCAGCTGCTTCCCTGGGTTTGTCAGTCCCCGAAGATGATTCGTTGCATGGCTCTTCTGCTGCTGCTGCTACAGGCGTTTGTTGGGACACCACCAGCGCTGCTGCGGAGGTGGGATAAAGGAAACAGGCTCTTCTTCTTTTTCCCTCTTC
>JAEOAE010001205.1:0-10431 GCA_036365155.1 Meriones psammophilus | reverse complement strand
TCACTTTTTGTTTTCCTGTATTCCTAATTGAGCAGGCGACACACATGTGATTTAGTTTCCAAAGTTGTGCTTTGCATTTCTGTTCTTTCATTGGAAAATTCTTTCTGTGCTCTAAAGTGGGAAATATCACTTTGCAGTTTTCCTATATTCCTAAAAGAGTGGGGAACACAAATGATATTTAGTTTACAAAGTTGTGCTTTGCTTTTCTGTTCTTTTGTTGGAAACTTTTTTCTGTGTGGTACTGTGTGAGATTTCACTTTTAAGTTTGTTTGTATTCCTAATTGAACTGGCAAAACACATTTTACTTAGTTTACAAAGTTGTGCTTTACATTTCTGTTGTTTAGTTGGAAACTTGTTTCTGTGAGGTTCAGTGCGAGATATCACTTTTCAGGTTTCATGTAATTCTAATTAAACGGGTGACACACATGTGATTTAGTTTACAAAGTTGTGCTTTGCCATTCTGTCCTTTTGTTTGAAACTTCTTTCTGTGCTCTAACGTGGAAGATATCACTTTTCAGTTTTCCTGTATTTATAATTGAATGGGCGACACACATGTGATTTAGTTTCCAAAGTTGTGCTTTGAGTTGCTGTTCTTTCATTGGAAACTTCTTTCTGTGCTCTAATCAGAAGATATCACATTTCAGTTTTCCCATATTCCTAATTGTGCAGGCAACACACATGTTATTTAGTTAACAAAGTTGTGCTTTACATTTCTGTTCTTTCGTGAGAAACCTTTTCTGTGAGGTACATTGGGAGATATCACTTTTTAGATTTCTGTATTCCTAATTGAACAGGCGACACACATGTGATTTAGTTTCCAAAAGTTGTGCTTTGCCTTTCTGTTCTTTCATTGGAAACTTGTTTCTGTGAGGTACAGTGCAAGATATCACTTTTCAGTTTTCCTGTATTCCTAATTGTGCAGGCGACACACATGTTACTTAGTTTACAAACTTGTGCTTTACATTTCTGTTTTTTCGTTGGAAACTTGTTTCTGTGCACGACAGTGGGAGATATCACTTTTCAGTTTTCTTGTATTCCTAATTGAGCGGGCAAACACACATGTCACTTATTTTAAAAGTTGTGCTTTACATTATTCTTCCTTCGTTGGAAACTTGTTTCTGTGAGGTACAGGGCACGATATAACTTTTTAGTTTTCCTGTATTCCTAATTGAACGGGCGACACACATGTGATTTAGTTTCCAAAGTTGTGCTTTGCATTTCTGTTCTTTCATTGGAAAATTCTTTCTGTGCTTTAAAGTGGGAAAATATCACTTTGCAGTTTTCCTGTATTCCTAAATGAGCAAGGAACACAAATGATATTTAGTTTACAAAGTTGTGCTTTGCTTTTCTGTTCTTTTGTTGGAAACTTTTTTCTGTGTGGTACTGTGCAGGATTTCACTTTTAAGTTTGTTTTTATTCCTAATTGAACTGGCAAAACACATTTTACTTAGTTTACAAAGTTGTGCTTTACATTTCTGTTGTTTAGTTGGAAACTTGTTTCTGTGAGGTTCATTGTGAGATATCACTTTTCAGTTTTCATGTAATCCTAATTGAACGGGCAAAACACATGTGATTTAGTTTACAAAGTTGTGCTTTGCGTTTCTGTTCTTTCATTGGAAACTTCTTTCTGTGCTCTAACGTGGAAGATATCACTTTTCAGTTTTCCTTAATTCCTAATTATGCAGGTGACACATATGTTACTTAGTTTATAAAGTTGTGCTTTACATTTCTGTTCTTTCATTGGAAACTTCTTTCTGTGAGGTACAGTGGAGATATCAATTTTCAGTTTTCCTGTATTTATAATTGAATGGGCGACACACATGTGATTTAGTTTCAAAGTTGTGCTTGAGTTACTGTTCTTTCATCGGAAACTCCTTTCTGTGCACTAAAGCGGAAGATATCACATTTCAGTTTTCCTATATTCCTAATTGTGCAGGCAACACACATTTATTTAGTTAACAAAGTTGTGCTTTACATTTCTGTTCTTTCGTGAGAAACTTGTTTATGTGAGGTACATTGGGAGATATCACTTTTTGATTTCCTGTATTCCTAATTAAACAGGCGACACATGTGATTTAGTTTCCAAAGTTGTGTTTGCCTTTTCTGTTCTTTCATTGGAAACTTGTTTCTGTGAGGTACAGTGCAAGATATCACTTTTTCAGTTTTCCTGTATTCCTAATTGAGCGGCAACACACTTGTTACTTAGTTTACACAGTTGTGCTTTATATTTCTGTTCTATCCTTGGAAACTTGTTTCTGTGAGGTACAGTGAGATATCACTTTTCAGTTTTTCTGTATTCTTAATTGAAAGGGTGACACACATGTGATTTAGTTTACAAAGTTGTGATTTGCCTTTCTATTATTTCATGGGAAAATTCTTTCTGTGCTCACAAGTGGGAAATATCACTTTTCAGTTTCCTGTTTTCCTAATGGAACGGGTGACACAAATGTGATTTAGTTTACAAAGTTTTGCTTTGCCTTTCTGTTTTTGTTGGAAACTTCTTTCTGTGTACTACAGTGGGATATATCACTTTTCAGTTTCCTGTATTCCTAATTGATCAGGCGACAGACATGTGATTTAATTTTCAAAGTTGTGCTTTGCCTTTCTTTTTCTTTTGTTGGAAACTTATTTCTGTGTACTACAGTGGGAGTAATAACTTTTCAGTCTTCCTATATTCCTAATTGTGCAGGCAACACACATGTTACTTAGTTAAAAGCTGTGCTTTACATTTCTATTCTTTCCTTGGAAAATTTTTCTGTGAGGTACAGTCACGAGGTATCTTTTCAGTTTTCCTGTATTCCTAATTGAGCAGGTGACACACTTGTGATTTAGTTTACAAAGTTGTGCTTTGCCTTCCTGTTCTTTTGTTGGAAACTTATTTTTGTGTGCACTACAGTGGGAGATATAACTTTTCAGTTTTCCTGCATTCCTAATTGAATGGGCAACATACATGTTACTTAGTTTACAAAGTTGTGCTTTACATTTCTGTTCTTTCATTGGAAACTTGTTTCTGTGTGGTACAGTCTTGAGATGTCACATTTAAGTTTTCCTGTATTCCTAATTAAACTGGGTGACACACATGTGATTTAGTTTACAAAGTTGTGCTTTGCCTTCCTGTTCTTTTTTGGAAACTTATTTTTTGTGTACACTACAGTGGGAGATATTACTTTTCATTTTTTCCACTGTATTCCTACTTGAATGGGCAAATATACATGTTACTTAGTTTACAAAGTTGTGCTTTTACATTTCTTTTCTTTCATTTTGAAACTTGTTTCTGTGATGTACAGTGGGAGATATCACTTTTCAGTTTTCCTGTACCCAAATTGAAGGGCAACACAGATGTGATTTATTTTCCAAAGCTCTCCTTTGCTTTTATATTCTTTCATTGGAAAATTCTTTCTGTGCTCTAAAATTGGAGATATCACTTTTCAGTTTTCCTGTATTCTAATTGAACAGGCAACACAAATGTGATTTATTTTACAAAGTTGTGACTTTCCTTTCTATTCATTTGGTGGAAACTTGTTTTTTGTGCACTACAGTGGAGATATCACTTTTCAGTTTTCCTGTATTCCTAATTGAACGGGCAACACTCATGTTACTAGTTTACAAATTTGTACTTTACATTTCTCTTCCGTTGGAAACTTGTTTCTGTGTGCTACACTGCAAGATATCACTCTTCAGTTTTCCTGTATTCCTAATTGAATGGTCGACACACATGTTACTTAGTTTACAAAGTTGTGCTTTACATTTCTGTATTTTGATGGAAACTTCTTTCTGTGCTCTCAAGTGGGAGATATCACTTTTCAGTTTTCCTGTATTCCTAATGGAACAGGTGACACACATGTGATTTATTTTCCAAAGTTGTAGTTTGTGTTTCTGTGTGCTTTCATTGAAACTTCTTTCTGTGCTCTAAAATGGGAGATATCACTTTCAGTTTTCCTGTATTCCTAATTTAGCGGGCTTACACTAATTTGATTTAGTTTAAAAAGTTTTGCTTTTGCATTTCTATTCTTCTGTTGGAAACTTGTTTCTGTGCACACTGGTCATGTGATATCTCTTTCAGTTTTCCTGTATTCCTAATTGAACAGGCTTACACAAATGTGATTTAGTTTACAAAGTTGTGACTTTCCTTTCTATTCTTTTGTGGAAACTTGTTTCTGTGCACTACAGTGGGAGATATCACTTTTCAGTTTTCCTGTATTCCTAATTGAACTGACGAGCACACATGTTAGTTAGTTTGCAAAGTTGTGCTTTATTTTTTTTCTTTCATTGGAAACATGTTTCTGTGCACTACAGGGGAAATATCACTTTCAGTTTCCTCTATTCCTAATTCAACGGTGACACACATGTGATTTATTTTCCAAAGTTGTGCTTTTCGTTTCTGTTCTTTTATTGGAAACTTCTTTCTGTGTTCTAAAGTGGGAGATATCACTTTTCAGTTTTCCTGTATTCCTAATTGAAAGGGCTATACATCTTACTTAGATTACAAAGTTGTGCTTTACATTTCTGTTCTTTCATTGGAAACTTGCTTCTGTGAGGGTACAGTGTGAGATATCATTTTTCTGTTTTCCTGTAATCCTAATTGACGGACACAGATGTGATTTATTTTCAAAGCTCTGTTTGTGTTTATGTTCTTTCATTGGAAACTTCTTCTGTGCTCTAAAGTGGGAGATCACTTTTCAGTTTTCACTGTATTCCTAATGGAACTGGCCACACACATGTAATTTATTTTCCAAAGTTGTGGTTTGTGTTTCTGTTCTTTCATTGGAAACTTCTTTCTGTGTTCTAAAATGGGAGATATCACTTTTCAGTTTTCCTGTATTCCTAATTTAGCGGGCGACCCAAATGTGATTTAGTTTACAAAGTCTTGACTTTCCTTTCTATTCTATTGGGGGAAACTTGTTTCTGTGCACTACAGTGGGAGATATCACTTTTCAGTTTTCCTGTATTCCTAATTCAACGGGTGACACATGTGATTTAGTTTTCAAAGTTGTGCTTTTCGTTTCTATTTCTTTTATTGGAAACTTCTTTCTGTGCTCTAAAGAAGGAGATATCACGTTTCATTTTTTCCTATATTCCTAATTAAAGGGCTATAAACATCTTACTTTAGATTACAAGTTGTGATTTAAATTTCTGTACTTTCATTGGAAACTTGTTTCTCTGAGGTACAGTCACGAAATATCACTTTTCAGTTTTCTGTATTCCTAATTGAATGGATGACACCAATGTGATTTTGTTTCCAAAACTTGTTTGTGCCCGAACAGTTCGATATATCTCTTTTCAGTTTACCTGTATTCCTAATTGAAGCGACACATGTGATTCAGTTTACAAAGTAGTGCTTTGCTTTTCTGTTCTTTCATTAGAAACTTGTTCCTGTGCTGTACAGTCGATATATAACTTTTCTGTTTTCCTGTATTCTTAACTGAGTGAGTGACACACATGTGATTTAGTTTTACAAGTAGTGCTTTGCATTTATGTTCTTTTGTTGGGAACTTGTTGTTCCTGTTAGGAACAAGTTAGGTTAGGATTGAAGGTTAGGTTGAGTTTAGGGTTAGGGTTAGGGTTAGGGTTATATCACTTTCAGTTTTCCTGTTATAATAATTGAACAGAAGCGAAGGGTATGTGAATTAGTTTCAAAGTTGTGCTTTGTGTTTCTGTTCTTTTTGATGTAAACTTGCTTATTTGTCGTACATTTAGATATATCGCTTTTTAGTTTTCCTGTATTCCTAATTAAGTGAGTAACACACATGTGATTTAGTTTAAAAGTAATGCTTTATGTTTATGTTCTTTCTGGAAACTTGTTCCTGTTAGGAGTTAGGGTTAGGGTTAGGGTTAGAGTGAGGTTGGGGTTAGGGTTAGGGTTAGGGGTTAGGGTAGGGTTAGGGTTAGGGTAGGGTTCAGTTAGGGTTAAGTTTACGATTAGGGGTTGGTTAGGGTTAGGTTTAGCGGGTTAGGCAAGGGTTAATGTTAGGGTTAGTGTTAGGGTTATATCACTTTTCAGTTTTCCTGTTATAATAATTGAACACGTGACACATATGTGAATTATGTTACAAAAGTTGTGTTTTGTGTTTCTGTTCTTTTCGATGAAAAAACTTGTTTCTTTGCCGAACAGTTCAATATATAACTTTTCAGTTTTCTTGTATTCCTAATTGAGTGAGCGACACATATGTGATTCAGTTTAAAAATGTAGTGCTTTGCTTTCCTATTCTTTTCGTTGAAACTTGTTCCTGTGCTGTACTGGGAGATATATATCTTTCTGTTTTTCCTGTATTCTTAACTGAGCGAGTGACACACATGTGATTTAGTTTAAAAGAAGTGCTTTGCATTTATGTTCTTTAGTTGGAAACTTGTTCCTGATAGAACGAGATTAGGGTTAGGTTGAAGGTTAGGTTAGGTTAGGGTTAGGGTTAGGGTTAGGGTAGTGTTAGGGTTAGGGTTGGGGTTAGGGATAGGGTTAGTGTTAGGGGTTAGGGTTAATGTTAGGGTTATATCACTTTTTCAGTTTTCCTGTTATAATAATTGAACATGTGACACATGTGAATTAGTTTACAAAGTTGTGCTTTTACGTTTCTGTTATTTTGTTGGAAACTTGTTCCGGTGCTGTACAATGTGATATATCAATTCTCAGTTTTCCTATATTCATAATTGACGAGTGACACACATGTGATTTACTTTACAAAGTAGTGATTTGCTTTTCTCTTCTTTCGTTCAAAACTTGTTCCTGTGCTGTACAGTGCATTATATCACTTTTCAGTTTTCCTGTTATAACAATTGAACAGGTTACACATATGTGAATCAGTTTACAAAGTTGTGCTTTGCGTTTCTGTTCTTTTCGATGGAAAGTTGTTTCTGTGCTGTACAGTGGGGTGAGATAACACTTTTCAGTTTTCCTATATTCCAAATTGAGTGAGCCACACCCACGTGATTCTCTTTAAAAAATAATGCTTTGCTTTTCTGTTCTTTCGTTGGAAACTTGTTGCTGTGCTGTAAAGTCGCGATATATCACTTTTCATTTTTTCCTGTATTCCTAATTGAGCTAGCGACACACATGTGATTTAGTTTACAAAGTAGTGCTTTGCTTTTCTGTTCTTCCGTTGGAAACTTGTTTTTTGTGCTGTAAAGTCACGATATATCACTTTGCAGTTTTCCTGAATTCCTAATTGTCACGACGACACAGATGTGATTTAGTTTAGAAATAGTGCTTTCCGTTTCTGTTTTTCATTCGAAACTTGTTCCTGTGCTGTATAGTGCGATATATCACATTTCAGTTTTCCTGTATTTCTAAATGAGCGAGCAACACACTTGTGATTTAGTTTAGAATGTAATGCTTTGCGTTTCTGTTCTTTTCTTGGAAACTTGTTCCTGTTAGGACAAGTTAGGGTTAGGGTTAGGGTTAGTGTTAGGGTTATATCACTTTTCAGTTTTCATGTATTCAATTGAGCAGCTAAACTCATGTGATTGTGTTTTACAAAGTAGTGCTTTGCTTTTCTATTCTTTCATTCGAAACTTGTTCCTGTGCTGTACTGGGAGATATATATCTTTTCTGTTTTCCTGTATTCTTAACTGAGCGAGTGACACACATTTAATTTAGTTTACAAAGTAGTGCTTTGCGTTTATGTTCTTTCGTTTGAAACTTGTTCCTGTTAGAAATAAGTTAGGTTTGTTGGGATAGTGTTAGGTTAGGGTATTGTCAGGTTTAGGTTAGGTTAGGGTTAGGTTATGGGCTAGGGTTAGGGTTAGGGTTAGGGTTAGGGCGTTAGGGTTATGGATATGGTTGAGTTTGGTTCTATCACTTTTCAGTTTTCCTGTTAAAATAATTGAACTGGCAACATCGTATGTGAATTAATTTACAAAGTTGTGCTTTGCATTTCTGTTCTTTCATTGAAAAACTTGTTTCTTTGCTGTACAGTTCGATATATCACTTCTCAGTTTTCATGTATTCCTAATTGAGCGAGCAACACACATGTGATTTAGTTTACAAAGTAGTTGTTTGCCTTTCTGTTTTTCTGTTGCAAAAATGTTTCTGTCCTGTACAGTAGGATATATCACTTTTCAGTTTTCTTGTTATAATAATTGAGCAGGCGACACTTATGTGAATTAGTTTATGAAGTTGTGCTTTGCGTTTCTGTTCTTTCGATGTAAACTTGTTTCTGTGCCATAGAGTGCCAGATAACACTTTTCAGTTTTTCTGTATTCCCTAATTGAGCGAGCGACACACATGTGATTCCTTTACAAAGTAGTGCTTTGCTTTCCTGTTCTTTTTGCTGGAAACTTGTTCCTGTGATGTAGAGTCGCGCTATATTACTTTTCAGTTTTCTATGTATTCTTAATGAGCCAGGGCGACACACAAGATTTAGTTTACAAAGTAGTTTACAAAGTGATTTAGTTTACAAAGTAATTGCTTTTCGATTATGTTCTTTTATTTGAAACTTGTTCCTAACAGGTTTAGGTTAGGCTAGGGTTAGGGTTAGTGTTAGGTTTAGAGTTAGGGTTAGGGGTTAGGATTAGGTTAGGGTTCAGTTAGGTTTTAGGGTTAGGTTGAGGTTTGGATTAAGGTTATATCACTTTTCAGTTTTTCTGTTATAATAATTGATCGGGTGACACTTATGTGAATTAGTTTATGAAGTTGTGCTTTGCGTTTCTGTTCTTTCGATGTAAACTTGTTTCTGTGCCATAGAGTGCGAGATAACACTTTTCCAGTTTTCCTGTATTCCTAATTGAGCGGCGACACATGTGATTCCCTTTACAAAGTAGTGCTTTGCTTTCCTGTTCTTTTGTTGGAAACTTGTTCCTGTGTTGTAGAGTCAAGGTATATCACTTTTCACTTTTCATGTATTCCTAATTGAGCGAGCCACACACATTTGATTTAGTTTACAAAGTAGAGCTTTGCGTTTCTGTTCTTCAGTTGGAAACTTGTTTCTCTGCAGTACAGTCGATATATCACTTTTCAGTTTTCCTGTATTCTAATTGAGCCAGAAACACATGTGTGATTTATGTTCTTTTATTTGGCTTGTTCCTGTTAGGAAAAGTTACTTATTACGTTTAGGTTAGGTTTAGGGTTAGGGTTAGGCTTAGGGTTAAGGTTAGGTGTTAGGGTTAGGGTTAAGGTTAGGGTTGAGGGTTGGGTTTGGGGTTAGCTTAGGGTTATTGTTACAGTTAGGTTTAAGGTTGGGGTTAGGGTCAGGGCAAAGGTTAGGGTTAGGGTTAGGTTAGGATTAGGTTAGGGTTAGGTTAGGGTTATATCACTTTTCAGTTTTCCTGTTATAATAATTGAACAGCGACAGGTATGTGAATTAGTTTACAAAGTTGTGCTTTGCATTTCTGTTCTTTCGATTGAAACTTGTTTCTTTGCCATACAGTTAGATATATCACTTTTCAGTTTTCTTGTATTCCTCCTGTTTAGTGACACACAGGTGATTTAGTTTACAAAGGTGCTTTGCGTTTATGTTCTTTTGTTGGAAACTTGTTCCTGTTAGGAACAATTTAGGTTAAAGTTAGTGTTAGGGTTAGGGTTAGGTTTTAGGTTAGGGTTAGGGTAGAGTTAGGGTTCACTGTTATGTTTAGGGTTAAGGGTTAAATTTAGGTTTAGTTGATTAGGGTCAGGTTAGTGGGTTAGAAGGTTAGGTTAAGGGGTTAGGTTAGGGTTAGGGTTAGGGTTATATCATTTTTCAGTTTTCCTGTTATAATAATTGAACAGGTGAGGATTAAGTGAATTAATTTAGAAAGTTGTGCTTTGCTATTCTGTTCTTTTGATGGAAACTTGTTTCTGTGCAGTACAGTCTTGAGATAACACTTTTCAGTTTTCCTGTATTCCTAAGTGAGCTGGCGACACACATGTGATTTGGTTTACAAAGTAGTGCTTTGTAGGAACAGGGTTAGAGTTAGGTTGGGGTTAGGGTTAGGGTTAGTGTTAGGATTAGGTTAGGGTTAGGGTTAGGGTTAGGTTAGGGTTAGGCTTAGGGTTAGGGTTAGGGTTTGTTTTAGGTTAGGTAGGGTTAGGGATAGGGTTAGGATAGGGTTAGGGTTATATCTCTTTTCAGTTTTCCTGTTATAATAATTGAAAAGCTTACACATATGTGAATTAATTTACAATGTTGTCCTTTGTGTTTCTGTTCTTTCGATGAAAACTTTGTTTCTTTGCCGTTCAATATATCACTTTCAGTTTTCCTGTATTCCTAATTGAGCAAGCGACACACATGTGATTTAGTTTACAAAAGTAGTGGTTTGCGTTTCTCTGTACTTCTGTGGGAATCTTGTTCCTGTGCTGTACCATTTGTTATATCACTTTCAGTTTTTCCTGTTATAATAATTGAACTGGCACAATGCGTGAATTAGTTTACAACTTGTGCTTTGCTTTTCTATTCTTTCTTTGAAAACTTGTTTCTGTGCCATACAGTGTGAGATAACACTTTTCAGTTATCCTGTATTCCT
>JAEOAE010001538.1:0-10970 GCA_036365155.1 Meriones psammophilus | reverse complement strand
ATATTAAAATATGTATACCTAAAGAAGATAAACAAGAAAGATCCAGGTGTAAGATGATCAATCCTCATCCAGAAAGACAACGGGGTGGACATTGGAAATAGGAGAAAACAACTAACAGGACAGTAGCCTACCACAGAAGGCACCTGAAAGACTCTACCTAGCAGTGTTTCAAAGCAGATGCTGAAACCCATAACCAAACCTTCAGCAGATTGTAGGGAATCATATGAAGGAAGGAGGAATTAGTATACCTTAGAGGGAACAGGGAGCCCTATAAGGTCCAAATATATCTGAGCACAGGGGTCTTCTATGAGACTGTTTATCCAACCAAGGACCATGCATGGATATAACCTACAACCCCTCCTCAAACATAGCCCATGGTAGCTCAGTATCCAAGTGGGTTCCCTAGTAAGGGGGACAGGAATTGTTTCTGACATGAACTCATGAGCTTCCCCTCCCCTCTGAGGGAGGTGCTGCCTTGCTATGCCACCCACAGATAACGAAATAGCAACCATCTTTAAGACACCTCATGAGCTAGGGCCAGACAGAAGGATAGGAGGACACCTCCTCTCATTGGACTCAGAAGGGAGCAGAGAAAAGATGAGGGAGGGAAGGATTGTGAGGGAAAGAGGGAGAGGGCTACAACTGGGATACAAGTGAATGTATAAAATTATTTAAAAATAAAAAATATTAAAAAATTTAAAAAAATAAAATGAAGGAAAACTGAGCCCTGTTCATAATGGACCTCTGCTTGTGTATTTATAGTTGATCTTTATTGACATTTGGGTATGTATAAACTGTCGTATTTTTTCAGTGCAAATATGTGTGTGTTTTCCCCTAAAAGTGGGCAGGACTGTTCTCACTGTTTTGTAATTCTATGTTATTTTCTTAATAACTTAGAATACTGTGCCATTAGAAAAAAACAAAACAAAACAAAAACAAACAAACAAACAAACAAACAAAAAAACCAGCAATGAGCCACACCAGAGAACTCTTATTCAGTATGTTAGCAGGTTTCTACTTCTGGACGGACACACTTCTCCAATTAGTCTTACATTTTTGCATTGGAAATGCATTACATTTTTAACAAAGAATAAGGATTCACTTGAAAAAGAAAATTGCACTTGTCAATTTACCATATTTAGAAAGCATTCTAACTTAATTGAAACCTGTGTCAACACCTTGGTGACTTAATGTTACCCATGAAAGTTAAACAAGCGAAATGTGCCTTGGTGGTCTGTGCTATGACCCCCAAAACCTCAGTAGAAGATGTTGAATTATTCACACAGGAAGAAGTTTGTTCTTGTCCTATAGAAACATCCTATTCTGCAGACACCTTGGCCATGCGAATGCACTTGCTATCCACTGCTTCTGAGCTCAGCATGTTTCCAAACAGGAGGAGTGCCAGGCTCATACCTGAGTTTCATTGAACTCCTTCACACCAACACAGTAAATGATTGTACCAAGGTCTCAAGATCTGTTTGCCTGTGTTCAGGAGACAGAGGATGTTAAAGGGACTCATAGAGGCATGTGTCTTCCTCTTGATTTCAAGACTGCCATCAATGATGTAGTATTCCCTGAGCACCTACTGTGTGGCAGATGATGTAGCAAAGGAGCAATCTAGATCCCAAGGAGCCTGTGCTCCATCAAAGGCTTATGTAAAGCATGTGGACCAGAAGGTAGTGGTCAGTTTAGGGGGACCCCTGCTGAAGCAGGCTTGAGTGACAGCTCTAGAAGGATGAAGGTTGAAGAGGAATGATGGATGCACGTGAACCACAGCATACATGTAGGAAAAATGCCCACAATTGCTATTCCTGAAGTAGGTTTTATTGACTTTTTTTCTGCTTGGAATGACCACATCGTATTAGAAAGGAATATGGCTGTTGGTACCAGATATGCCTGAGTGGATGCTTGGCTTCATTCTGTAAAGTCTCCAGTAACGTTACCATGGTCATCTGTGCAGAGCTCGATGATAGAGTGATGCTTTAATAGTCAGTGACGTTTATGAACCAGAACTTTCTCACAGCCACAGAGCAATGTGGTCTAATGTTGGGTCTATGTTTGAATACGTAGCCAGGAATTTTCCTACAGTATTCATTGAGAAGGCAACATGCTGAAAATACCTAGGTTTTGGCTGAGTGATATTTGACTTGTTAAAGGTATTTGATTTCCTTTGGTATTTCTTTTCCAGGTTCCCTGTGTTCAGGATAGAAAACAGGAACACACAGAACAGGCACCCCCCAAAATAATAAACACTAAGTGCCAAGTGCCAATATGTGCATGCTGGTTTGGATCATATTTTCTGCCCCAATGAGAAGGCAAACCCACTTCTTTCCCTCAGTGACCTCTAGACGGGACAGAACTTGTCTTTCCTTTTTGATGTCGGAATCTTTCCTGCTGTATTCAGAATGAACAGAACTTATAAGGCACAGTGTAGCCCTGGCCTCATCTACATCGACTCTGGGACTCCTGTCCTCTAGCTGGGCTTTGTGGGGGTCTCATGGAGAAAGGGAGGGTCTGTGCTCTTTATGTCTTGTTTGGGAACACTTTCTTCTCACGGTGTCAGCATGCTGAGTGCCCTCCAAGTCTGTATGTGCCAAACTGAACTTGCTCCTGGCTAAGGTCGATTTTAAACCCCTCTCAATCACCATGTGATTTATTTCCTTATTAGGGCTTTTTATTGTATTCAACAGTTCCTTGGTGTCTGAATAAGCCACTTTACATTCAACCACATAGTTTTAAGTTTAGAATACAGAAACGTACTGCTCCCCAGATGATTAAGGCCTCTGTCATATTAGTTTGTGTTTCCCATGCCAGGCATGTGCTCATGGGAGAGAGAAGTAAGGAAAGCATTTTGTGGTATTGCCCAGCAACTGTACCTTGCTCTCTTGTGTGTCTCTACAGCATAGCCAGTACAAGCTCAGAATGAACAAACACACCAGTTCACACTTGTGGATGGAGCTCAATTTAAACTAAACACTGATCAAAAGCCCCAGGTAATTTTAATGGTGGCATTAATGTCTTCCATTATCTGCCCCACCCCACTCTGTATCTTTTTTCCTTCTGTGTAAATGTCTGCCTGGGTTTGAGAGAGCCTGTACATGTAATGAGACTTCAATATATCTGTGGCCTCGTGTACTGGGACAGAGGTCACCTACCAGTGACTAAATCTCTGAAGAAACCTCTCTCTCTCTCTCTCTCTCTCTCTCTCTCTCTCTCTTCCTCCAGCCATCAGCTGCCAAAAGCTCCTGAGCTGGGGGTGAGGCCTTGGGAATCCCTCCTCCTGAATAGTAATGTTTGAGAGCTTAACGAAAAGGAAAGGAGGGCTGGAGAAATGGCTCAGCAGTTTGGAATGTGCAGTGTTATTTCAGAGGACCTCAGGCTGATTCCCAGCACACAAATCAGATGACTCACAACCAGCTGTGACTCAAATGCCAAGGGCCTTCAATGCCTTTGGCCTCTGAGGGCACCATCCCTCACATGGTGGCTCACAACCACACAGAACTCCAGTTCTAGGGCATCTGGCACTTCTACAGGCAACATAATGCACATACAAATATGTGGGCAAAATACTCATACACAGAACATAAATAATTTTGTAATTTTTTTTGAAAGATTTTAAAGAAGGAAAAAAAAACTTAAGAAAGGGAAGGGAAGGAGAAATACAGAGAGCTTCAAAGAGTGTTACATGAGCTACTGGTCAGCTTGCTTTCCTGTACTAAGGATCTGAATGTTACCCTGGCAGACTGTTCTTATGCACCTCAAGAAGTTGTTTCTTTTCGATTGTTTTAGTAGAAAAATATGAGGGAAAAAGGAAGAAAATTGCTACCAACACTTTTTTCATAAAATAGGTATGACATTTTAAGCTGCTAAAGTAATAAAGTGACTCAACAGAGGCATAGTAGGGTTTTTTTTGAAAGTAGGAAACAGTTTGCCATGTGTGAGACATGAACATTGACTTTAAAAATGAATTATTGTGATTAATTTTACATATGAAACACTTTCATGTTTTACCAAGAATGAGTGTTGTTTTGTCTGAACACAGAGCAGAGTTACGCCAGAGAAAGGTCCTGGTCTCCTCACACATGCCAGGCACACACCATGCAGGTCTGGCCCTGGGCTGCATGCCAGATCCTGTTTCCACACTGAGATACTGCGCCTGTTACTCATCTGTCTCTCCAAGTAGAAGAAGAGGTCTTCATGCAGCTCCCCATCTGTCAGTGTGATGATGACCCTCGTCCTATATCCTGCTCAAAACAGCAAAGACCCTTTCACTCATCCTGAGCCACCAGAGGCTGCCCCATTCCACCCTGAGTTTTTTATCTGTTCATAATCTCAGTCCTTGAAAATAAAATGGGGAGACTCACCAAACCTGTTTTTGTGTGGAAGCAACTCTAGCACGGAGAATGCCTTTGTATTCTTTGAAACTTCTGGGTTTCTCAGCCACATTTCAACGTGTAGGCTGACCTGATGACATGAATACTGAGCCTGATGTTCAGTCACTGCATAAAGCTCCAGTGATCAATGGTCACCGGGCTTGTGGAGAATTCCACACTTGTACTGTGTTGGTCCTTCTTGAATGCCATAGCTGACCACACATGCCACACTTGAAAGACAGCTTGCTAAAAACATAACATTTATCAGAATTTGCAAGTTGGCCGGAAGTGTTACAGCTGTTGGAAAAAGTCTACTGGAATTCTTCCAATATTATTTAGACTTTCAGTAACAGTACTTAAAATTGATTTCGCTCAGCGAGTTTGGGGCCTAGCCTTCTTGTTGCAGTTGTTACAATCAAACAGGATATGGCTATTAGGTGAAAGTCCCCACAATTGTATGGAATCTCATCCATGAGACTAGGGTGACATACTGGAATGCTCTCCATGAGTGAGACGAATAATAAACAGAATAATGATTATCATTGTGTCTTTCTTTCTAAGGATATTATTAAGCATACTTTATGTGTTCATATTTAAGTGAAAGGACCTTTAAATAAAACTTGATCTAAATATCAGATCCTCAGGAGCCCAGAGAGAGACAAGATAATTACATCTGACACAAAAACCCAAGAGCTTACCAACCCAGCCAAACATTTATTAATTTAATGAATTCGCCACACAAAACTATTCATGGGAATTGCAGACCATGGCCATAATGGAATCTTAACTGTTTTTATAAAATGTTTCCTGGGACAGCATAGTAGAATTTGGCTTCATATAAGACATCTTTCTAGGCATTCCTTTATATTCCTTCTTTGTGATAAATGAATGTGGAGGTTTTATGGTCCATGGCACACGTACTTTGAAATGTAAAAGAATTCTCTTCCAGAAGCAAACGTTGAGAGATACAGATGAGACACTGCATAGTGTTGCTTTATGCTACACTCTTACCTTGACTGCTTTCATAGTAAATCTGCTCACTGGCCTGAAAAACACATGAAGAGGCCATTAGACCATTAGCTACACAATGCTGCCTGCCAGTCCAGGAGCACACATATGGCCCCAGGGAGCTGGTGTTCATATGCTCTCTTGATTCATAATGTGACTGGTCCAGATCTCACTAAAAAATTCCCCTGCTGATGTCCAGGTAAAGAGACTCTCACATTTAAGTTTTAACTGCTCACAAGGATGGAGGTCTTCTTAGAGTCTTGGAAGGATTTCCTTTAAAGCCAAAAGTACTGAAATTCCATCTCAGCCATTCAGGCTGCGAGCCAGGAATTTCACCTTGGGAACTGAGGGGACTTGTGTGTGGCAGAGTTCATGAGTGATGTCTAAGCACTGGCTAAAGAGGAAAAAAACATTCCCTTAGTTCTTTTGAATGTAGCTGCTGTGAGATTATGGGATGGGGGAAATTTTTGCTCTCACATTACTGGGCTTAATTAGTCTCCTCAAGCCACATGCTCTGTGTCATCTGCCATCCCCACACTGATATTCCAACATGATGCTTTATACTTGAGAGTTTAAAGCCATCTTGAGATTACCCTTTCAAATCCTTCATGCATGTGAGTGTATCCTTCTGGCAGAACTTCTTGGAGTCCTTCTAGGCCTTGATGGATCTGTTCCCTGAAACCTAAAAATATCTTATTAGTCTCACGAGAATATTTTCACCTTGCTATTGACAGCCACACATACCAGTTTGATTTCCATGAATATGCTGTATTGCTCTGATAGCTCTCAATAGCCTTTGTGGTACATTACTCATCAGCTTCAGCCACAGCTAGAGTAGAATGAGTTGGATTTCGACAATGTAAGGAACCTTCTGCAGGAAATCTCCATTTGCTTTTCAGATTTTCTTCTTTATGGATAAAGCTTTCTTTCTACACTGGAAGTGAGGCTTAAAATGTCCATGGTCCTAATGGGACACATAGCCACACGGGTGAATGTGCTGATATGAACCAGACAGTAATGAGCACCAAGAAACCAGGAGAAGCCATGGAAAGCTACGTCAAAGATGTGGCTGGGAGGCACCCACTCAAATAATGCCAAAGGAAACTGCACAGTCAGCTTCAAAAGAAAAAAGAAAAAACAAAAATAACCCACAACAAACTAAAATAAAAACAACATGGAATCCACACCTCCCATAAGAACAGGAGCAATTGGTGGCTGACACCTTCTGCTCTTCTTCTGTTTGGTCTAAGTTCGGGCAGGAAGAGGAAGTGGGGCAGAAGATGGAAGAGGGCTGGAGTGGCATCTGGGGCCACATGGAGTCTTGCAGACTTGTCTCTCTGGGGGTAATAGGCAGAGATGCAGATACCCACACTCATATTACTATCTCTGCAGCAGTGCTTACTGAGAGCCCAACCTCACATGTAAACCACAAGCTTTTGGAAGGGGTCAGGATAGCCTTCCTTCTGCTTCGGTTTCACGGTGGAGATGGAAATGCACAACTTGAGCAAGGAAGATAGATCCTTCAGTCAGAAGAGACTCTCCACTCCAAGGGAACTTGATACATAAAGCCCTGCTCAAAGATGCTGCCTTCACCTCTCTATAACCTCTCTGTGAGGGTGCTATTCTCTCTCTATCAAAGAGAAAACTTGGGCTTAAAGAGAGCAAGTCTCTGCTCTCAGAGACCAGAAGTTAAATGTGCTGACTCAATTACCACTGTGCACACTGGCTAGGAAATCTCACAGCCAGGCTCTTTCTGAGTTCAGGCAATACGATATTCCAAAGAATTCCCACTTTATGATGGCTCTTCAGTGCCACAGCTAAGGACACAGATCACAAAAAGCAGAAGGAACCTGTCCAAGGTCTCATGAGTAACCAATGGCAAGGTTGAGATTCCACCCTAAGATTCTACTATGATCTGCGCTGATAAGAGTTTTCTTCTGAATGGATGACTCAGTGCATGAAGACCTGTTCACCTTGGCAATCGTGTGGGTAGAAAATCTAATGAAAACTATTAATCCTGGATTAAAACTGATGTGAGAGGAGGCCTGGATGGGGCTGAAGGGTGTAGATTATCAGGCTGTTGGAACATTTTAATGGCACAGTGAAAGGGCCTGGCACAGGTCCCTGTGGTTGCTGCTCTCAGGTGGACTACTCAATACCATGTCACTAAAACTTTGTGAAAGGCACAGAGTATTATCTGGTTGTCTTATTTGACTCAGCCATGAAAACTGGTAGCCTGCTCCTATCCCTGCCTGACTCATCAGCAAACTCAGTTGGTTCACCTTCAGAACTATCTAGAAATGGATCCACATCCCAAAGGAAGAACACTAAGAGCTGTTCCACCTTCTGACCTCATAAAGGCCTCTGGGACAATACCTGCCCCTCTGCCTCCTCTACTACACACTCTGGGTGAGGCTGCCAGGGTCTTCTGAAGATGAAGCTCAAATTGTATCATTCTTGCCTCTGTCCAAGACCCTCCCATGACAAGTCATTGCCTCCCTGTCCAAGCTCACCTCTCACTAGCTCCCTCCACTGCTCCAGCCTCAGTTTCACTGGTCTTCTAAAACTCCTGGCTTTGATAGACCTTCTGCATCAGCAAGCCTGACCTTTTCCTGGGCCCAAGGCTGTTTGGGTCCCTGCTATGTCTTCTATATCTTGTGACTAGAATTTAACAGACATTCAATAGATTCTTGTGAAGTGGTGGGTAGAAGAACAGGAATCACTACTGCCAGTCATCTCATGAAGAGAAGAGACTTTCTTGGCCACATAGGAATGCCAGGCTGAAGTGGGCCCAGTCACTGGCCCTAGGACATATCTGTGCCCTTTTGCCTTGTGGTGGATGGAAGCCATTTTTTGTGCTATAATTCTTCCATCACCTTCAATATTTCAATATTTCATGAAAAGGTACAATTTCAACTATGTTTTTTGCTCTATTTTTTTTATGATAAAGAAAAAAATACTCAAGCAGAGCTCTTTCCTGTGGGTTTGCACTTCATGAGTTCCCAAAAGCAAAGGGAGGAATGGGAAATCAGAGGAGGGCTGTTAGAACTGCGGAAGGGGTTAGAGGGGAAAGAGGATGATCAGAAAGCACAACAGAGGGAACCTATGACTAAGGTGTGTGACATGCAAGTAAGAAAATGTCATGATGAAACTCATTATTTTAAATTTAGTGTATACTAGTAGAAAAGTAAACGTGATCTTTTTATTTGGTCATGAACTAGTGAAGTCTGGAATATTCTTAGTAACACTGAAACCAGAATGTTATGTTAATACCGAACTTAAAAAGAGATAACTTGAAAAAAATAGCCACAGAGGGCCTCTGAAAGATTGTACCTAGCAGTGTATCACAGCAGATGCTGAAACTCATAAGCAAACTTTCAGCAGAGTGGAGGGAATCATATGAAAGAAAGGTAGAGTTAATAAGACAGGACAGGAGCTCCACAAGAGTTAATAAGACAGGACAGGAGCTCCACAAGGACCAAATATATCTGGGCAAGGTAGAGTTAATAAGACAGGACAGGAGCTCCACAAGAGTTAATAAGACAGGACAGGAGCTCCACAAGAGTTAATAAGACAGGACAGGAGCTCCACAAGGACCAAATATATCTGGGCACAGGGGTCTTTTCTGAGACTTTATCTCCAACCAAGGACCATGTATAAATATAACATAGAATCCCTGCTCAGCTGTAGCCCATGGAAGCTCAGTATCCAAGTCTGTTTTCCTAGTAAGGGGGACAGGGACTATTTCTGACATGAACTCAGTGGCTGGCTCTTTGACCTCCCCACAGCCACCAAAGGGAGAAGCATCCTTGTTAGACCACAGAGGAGGACATTGCAGCCAGTCCTGAAGAGACCTAATAAGCTAGGTTCAGATGCAAAGGGAGGAGGACCTCCCCTATCAGTGGACTTGGAAGGGGGCAGGGAGCAGATGAGGAAGGGATGGTGGGATTGGCAGGGAATGAGGAAGTGATCTACAGCTGGAATACAAAGTTGATGAACTGTAACTAATATTAAAAAAATAAAAATTTAATTTAAAAAAGAGAAAAAAAATAATATGTTGGGGTTTTGTAAGAGTCCTTGTCAGGTTTTTCTTCTGCCAAATAAACTATGGGAATGGGGGTATTTTTCTTCTAAGCCTTTTTCTTCTCCTTTATGAAGTTTTTCTTGAGCAAGTGTTCTCAGTATATCTCTCTCTGTCCCTTGAGAAACTCCCCAGCTACACCAACTTCTTAACTGGTCCCATGCCTTGTTGCTTGTCTCACCACTCCCTAATCCTTCTCTTAGTGCCCAAAACATCTAGACATCTGAAAAGAGACAGTAGCCTGGGAATTCGTGGTTCTATTCTCACACTGGGGACACCTAATACTAAGGGGTGCCTCCTTATGATGTCTAAGAAACCTAAGGAGTAGGGAGCCTCACCTTTTATAGGGTTATCACCTCTCTGGAAATTCAGTTATCAGTGCAGCACAACTTCCTGGGAAATGAGTGGCTGGGAATCCTACACAAGAGGCTGTTACTAAAATGTCCTGTTTTCCTTGGTGGTTTCCCTGTCTGCCAGTGTTCCTACTGAGAAGCTGGGGATTTTCAGGCCATACATCTTGTGTTCTTCTCACAACACAAAGCACTTAGCGGGTATAGCACAGGAAGCCACCAGATGAATGAGTCCACTAATGTGCACCATTAATTCATAACTGCTACTTTATTCTCTAGCAAGTCCATACAGCAGCAGAGCAGTCATTTGTTAGGGTGAGGGCATGGTCACAGTGGGCCTGAGGATGACTTTCTGGGGGTAGGAGGTGAGCACGTTGTGGCGTTTTGATGATGTCTGCTGATGAAAGCAGCAAAGGAACTGCACACAGGAGCATTTCAGGATGCGCTTCCCATGTCTCCACTGGGAAGTCCTTTGCGGAGTTCCACAACATCCATTTTTGTTGTTGTTGTGCAAAAATGACCCCCACCGCCCACAGATAACCCAGCTGCATGGTCAGTGTCGCGACCCCCATGAAGGAGCATCTGTGGAACTGGACTTTTCTTAAATGCCTTGTAGCTGTTCACTCTGGGGCCTTGACTTACACTGTAAACATACAGGACTGTTCATTATCTAGCCAAGCTCCCAGCATTTCCGGGTGGCTGGTGGCTGCACCATGACCAACAGACAGGTCTCTTGTCAACTCTTGTACCATCAAGTTCTAAAACAAATGGTAACAGTTTGCTTATAACCCACAAGATCATGGCTTCCTAGGCAGAGATGATGTGATGAGGCACCTGATTGAGACCAGCTTTTCCAGTCTATTACTGAGTTTATTTCTAGAAAGTACAATATTCCTTTGTCTTCTCTGATCTCTACAATAAGATATTTTTTTTCCCATTCCTGATAATACCTGTTGAGTTATATTTTCTCTTCATTTTGAAAACCAATTTTTTTTTCCAAAAATGTATCAGTTCACAGTTCATTCTTCTAAAATTCTCAACTCAGAATTTTTACTTGTGGTTTGTTTTCTTTTGTTTTTTCCTACGTATATTGAGTTTGGCCAGTGCTTCCTTTTAGCTTTATAAAGTAGAAAGGCTAGTTACTGCTGTTTAGTCCTT
>JAEOAE010000485.1:0-10668 GCA_036365155.1 Meriones psammophilus | reverse complement strand
GAAAAGCAAATCACTAATTTGTAAACAGAATCACATGTGTGTCGCCGCTCAAATTGGGAATACAGAAAACTGAAAAGTGTTATCTCCGTGATATATCGTGACTGTACAGAACAGAAACAAGTTTCAAACTAAAGAACAGAAACGCAAAGCACAACTTTGTAAACGGAATCACATGTGTGTCGCTCGCTCAATTTGGAATACTGGAAAACTGAAAAGTGATATATCGCACTGTACAGCACAGAAACAAGTTTCCAACTAAAGAACAGAAACGCAAAGCACAACTTTGTAAACTATTTCACATACGTGTCGCCTGTTCAATTATTATAAGAGAAAAACTGAAATGTGATATAACCCTAACCCCTAACCCTAACCAAAACAAGAAACTAACCCTAACCCTAACCCTAACCCTAACCCTAACCCTAACCCTAACCCTACCCTAACCCTAACCCTAACCCTAACCCTAACCCTAACCCTAACCCTAACCCTAACCCTAACCCTAACCCTAACCCTAACCCTAACCCTAACCCTAACCCTAACCCTAACCCTAACCCTAAACCTAACTTGTTTCTAACAGGAACAAGTTTCCGACGAAAGAACAGAAAAGCAAATCACTAATTTGTAAACAGAATCACATGTGTGTCGCTCGCTCAATTGGGAATACAGGAAAACTGAAAAGTGTTATCTCCCACTGTACGGCACAGAAACAAGTTTCCATCGAGAGAACAGAAACGCAAAGCACAACTTTGTAAACTAATTCACATACGTGTCGCCCGTTCAATTATTATAACAGGAAAACTGAAAAGTGATATATCGCACTGTACAGCACAGACACAAGTTTCCAACTAAAGAACAGAAACGCAAAGCACAACTTTGTAAACTAAATCAAATGTGTGTCGCCCGTTCAATTATTATAACAGGAAAACTGAAAAGTGATATATCGCACTGTACAGCACAGAAACAAGTTTCAAACTAAAGAACAGAAACGCAAAGCACAACTTTGTAAACTAAATCACATGTGTGTCGCCTGTTCAATTATTATAACAGGAAAACTGAAAAGTGATATATCGCACTGTACAGCAACAGAAAACAAGTTTCAAACGAAAAGAACAGAAAAACAAAAAGCACAACTTTGTAAACTAAATCAAATGTGTGTCGCCTGCTCAATTATTATAACAGGAAAACTGAAAAGTGATATATCGCACTGTACAGCACAGAAACAAGTTTTCAACTCTAAAGAACAGAAACGCAAAGCACAACTTTGTAAACTAAATCAAATGTGTGTCGCCTGCTCAATTATTATAACAGGAAAACTGAAAAGTGATATATCGTGACTGTACAGCACAGAAACAAGTTTCAAACAAAAGAACAGAAAAGCAAAAGCACAACTTTGTAAACTAAATCACATAACGTGTCGCCTGCTTCAATTTTATATACAGGAAAACTGAAAAGTGTTATATCTCAACACTGTACAGCACAGAAACAAGTTTCAGAAACGCAACAACTTTGTAAACTAACCACATAACCCACAATTTTATAAGAGAAAAACTGAAATGTGATATAACCCTAACCCTAACCTAAACCCTAACCCTAAAAAACTAAATGTAACCCTAACCCTAACCCTAACCCTAACCCTAAACCTAACCCTAACCCTAAAGAACCCTAACCCTAAACCCTAACCCTAACCCTAACCCTAACCCTAACCCTAACCCTAACCCTAACCCTAACCCTAACCCTAACCCTAACCCTAACCTCTAACCCTAACCCTAAAACCCTAACTGTTAACCCTAACCTAACTTGTTTCTAACAGCAACAAGTTTCCGACGAAAGAACAGAAAAGCAAATCACTAATTTGTAAACAGAATCACATGTGTGTCGCTCGCTCAATTGGGAATACAAGAAAACTGAAAAGTGTTATCTCCCACTGTACAGCACAGAAACAAGTTTCCATCGAGAGAACAGAAACGCAAAGCACAACTTTGTAAACTAATTCACATACGTGTCGCCCGTTCAATTATTATAACAGGAAAACTGAAAAGTGATATATCGCACTGTACTGAACAGAAACAACTTTCGAACGAAAGAACAGAAACGCAAAGCACAACTTTGTAAACTAAATCAAATGTGTGTCGCCCGTTCAATTATTATAACAGGAAAACTGAAAAGTGATATATCGCACTGTACAGCACAGACACAAGTTTCCAACTAAAGAACAGAAACGCAAAGCACAACTTTGTAAACTAAATCAAATGTGTGTCGCCTGCTCAATTATTATAACAGGAAAACTGAAAAGTGATATATCGCACTGTACAGCACAGAAACAAGTTTCAAACAAAGAACAGAAAAGCAAAGCACACTACTTTGTAAACGGAATCACATGTGTGTCGCCTGCTCAATTTTATAATACAGGAAAACTGAAAAGTGTTATCTCACACTGTACAGCACAGAAACAAGTTTCCAACAAAAAGAACAGAAACGCAAAGCACAACTTTGTAAACTATTTCACATACGTGTCGCCTGTTCAATTATTATAAGAGAAAAATCTGAAATGTGATATAACCCTAACCCTAACCCTAACCCTAACCCTAACCCTAACCCTAACCCTAACCCTAAACCAACCCTAACCCTAACCCTAACCCTAACCTAACCTAACCAACAAAAACCCTAACCAAAGTTCAACCCTATCACCCTAACCAGGAAAACTGAAAAGTGTTATATCCCACTGTACCCTAACAGAAACAAGTTTCCAACCCTAAACAGAAAAAGCAAAGCACAACTTTGTAAACTAAAACACATAACCTAACCCTAACCCTAAAGAGAAAACTGAAATAATCACCTAACCCTAACCCTAATCACTAAAACTGAAAATAACAGGAAAACTGAAAGTGTATCTCCCACTGTACAACAGAAACAAGTTTCCAACGAAAGAACAGAAACGCAAAGCACAAATTTGTAAACTAAATCACATACCTGTCGCCTGCTCAATTATTATAACAGGAAAACTGAAAAGTGATATATCGCACTGTAACACAGAAACAAGTTTCAACGAAAGAACAGAAACGCAAAGCACAACTTTGTAAACTAAATCACATGTGTGTCGCCTCAATTAATTATTATAACAGGAAAACTGAAAAGTGATATATCGCACTGTACAGCACAGGAACAAGATTCAAACGAAAGAACAGAAAAGCAAAGCACAACTTTGTAAACTAAATCAAATGTGTGTCGCCCGTTCAATTATTATAACAGGAAAACTGAAAAGTGATATATCGCACTGTACAGCACAGACACAAGTTTCCAACTAAAGAACAGAAACGCAAAGCACAACTTTGTAAACTAAATCAAATGTGTGTCGCCCGTTCAATTATTATAACAGGAAAACTGAAAAGTGATATATCGCACTGTACAGCACAGGAACAAGTTTCAAGAGAAAGAACAGAAAAGCAAAGCACTACTTTGTAAACGGAATCACATGTGTGTCGCTCGCTCAATTTGGAATACTGGAAAACTGAAAAGTGTTATCTCACACTGTACAGCACAGAAACAAGTTTCCATCAAAACAACAGAAACGCAAAGCACAACTTTGTAAACTATTTCACATACGTGTCGCCTGTTCAATTATTATAAGAGAAAAACTGAAATGTGATATAACCCTAACCCTAACCGTAACCCTACCCTAACCCTAACCCTAACCCTAACCCTAACCCTAACCCTAACCCTAACCCTAACCCTAACCCTAACCCTAACCCTAACCCTAACCCTAACCCTAACCCTAACCCTAACCCTAACCCTAACCCTAACCCTAACCCTAACCCTAACCCTAACCCTACCCTAACCCTAACCCTAACCCTAAACCTAACTTGTTTCTAACAGCAACAAGTTTCCGACGAAAAAACAGAAAAGCAAATCACTAATTTGTAAACAGAATCACATGTGTGTCGCTCGCTCAATTGGGAATACAAGAAAACTGAAAAGTGTTATCTCCCACTGTACAGCACAGAAACAAGTTTCCATCGAGAGAACAGAAACGCAAAGCACAACTTTGTAAACTAATTCACATACGTGTGTCGCCTGCTCAATTATTATAACAGGAAAACTGAAAAGTGATATATCGCACTGTACAGCACAGAAACAAGTTTCAAACGAAAGAACAGAAACGCAAAGCACAACTTTGTAAACTAAATCAAATGTGTGTCGCCTGCTCAATTATTATAACAGGAAAACTGAAAAGTGATATATCGCACTGTACAGCACAGAAACAAGTTTCCAACTAAAGAACAGAAACGCAAAGCACAACTTTGTAAACTAAATCAAATGTGTGTCGCCTGCTCAATTATTATAACAGGAAAACTGAAAAGTGATATATCGCACTGTACAGCACAGAAACAAGTTTCAAACGAAAGAACAGAAAAGCAAAGCACAACTTTGTAAACGGAATCACATGTGTGTCGCCTGCTCAATTTGGAATACTGGAAAACTGAAAAGTGTTATATCACACTGTACAGCACAGAAACAAGTTTCCATCAAAAGAACAGAAACGCAAAGCACAACTTTGTAAACTATTTCACATACGTGTGTCGCCTGTTCAATTATTATAAGAGAAAAACTGAAATGTGATATAACCCTAACCCTAACCCTACAACCCTAACCCTAACCCTAACCCTAACCCTAACCCTAACCCTAACCCTAACCCTAACCCTAACCCTAACCCTAACCCTAACCCTAACCCTAACCCTAACCCTAACCCTAACCCTAACCCTAACCTGACCCTAACCCTAACCCTAACCCTAACCCTAACCCTAACCCTAACCCTAACCCTAACCCTAACCCTAACCCTAACCCTAACCCTAACCCTAACCCTAACCCTATAAACCCTAACCCTAAACCTGAACTTGTTTATAACAGAACAAGTTTCCAACGAAAGAACAGAAAAGCAAATCACTAATTTGTAAACAGAATCACATGTGTGTCGCCGCTCAATTGGGAATACAGGAAAACTGAAAAGTGTTATCTCCCACTGTACAGCACAGAAACAAGTTTCCATCGAAAGAACAGAAACGCAAAGCACAACTTTGTAAACTAAATCACATACGTGTCGCCTGCTCAATTATTATAACAGGAAAACTGAAAAGTGATATATCGCACTGTACAACAGAAACAAGTTTCAAACGAAAGAACAGAAAACAACAACTTTTGTAAACTAAATCAAATAAAAAGAAAAACTGAAAAGTGAAAACTGCACAAACCCTGTAAACAGAAAAGCAAAGCACTACTGTGTAAACTCGCCTGCTCAATTATTATAACAGGAAAACTGAAAAGTGATATATCGCACTGTACAGAAGAAACAAGTTTCCATCAAAAGAACAGAAACGCAAAGCACAACTTTGTAAACTAAATCACATATGTGTCGCCTGTTCAATTATTATAAGAGGAAAACTGAAAAGTGATATAACCCTAACTGTAACTAACCTAACCCAGAAACAAGTTTCCCCCCTAACCCTAACAGAAACCCAAACCACAACTAAAACTAAAACCCTAACCCTAACCCAACCCTAACCCTAACCCTAACCCTAACAATTATTATAACAGGAAAAACTGAAAAGTAAATATATCGACTGTACTAACAGAAACAAGTTTCCAACGAAAGAACAGAAAAGCAAATCACAAATTTGTAAACAGAATCACATGTGTGTCGCCGCTCAATTATTAATACAGGAAAACTGAAAAGTGTGATATATCCCACTGTACAGCACAGAAACAAGTTTCCATCGAAGAACAGAAACGCAAAGCACAACTTTGTAAACTAAATCACATACGTGTCGCCTGCTCAATTATTATAACAGGAAAACTGAAAAGTGATATATCGCACTGTACAGCACAGAAACAAGTTTCCAACTAAAGAACAGAAACACAAAGCACAACTTTGTAAACTAAATCAAATGTGTTTCGCCTGCTCAATTATTATAACAGGAAAACTGAAAAGTGATATATCGCACTGTACAGCACAGGAACAAGTTTCAAACTTAAAGAACAGAAAAGCAAAGCACTACTTTGTAAACGGAATCACATGTGTGTCGCCGCTCAATTATTGGAATACTGAAAACTGAAAAGTGTTATCTCACACTGTACGGCACAGAAACAAGTTTCCATCAAAAGAACAGAAACGCAAAGCACAACTTTGTAAACTATTTCACATACGTGTCGCCTGTTCAATTATTATAAGAGAAAAACTGAAATGTGATACTGTAACCCCCTAACCCTAACCCTAAACCCTAACCCTAACCCTAACCCTAACCCTAACCCTAACCCTAACCCTAACCCTAACCCTAACCCTAACCCTAACCCTAACAACCCTAACCCTAACCCTAACCCTAACCCTAACCCTAACCCCCCCTAACCCTAACCCTAACCCTAACCCTAACCCTAACCCTAACCCTAAAACTGAAACCCTAACCCTAAACCTAACTTGTTTCTAACAGAACAAGTTTCAACGAAAAACAGAAAAAAGCAAATCACTAATTTGTAAACAGAATCACATGTGTGTCGCCTGCTCAATCAATTGGGAATACAGGAAAACTGAAAAGTGTTATCTCCCACTGTACAGCACAGAAACAAGTTTCCATCGAAAGAACAGAAACGCAAAGCACAACTTTGTAAACTAAATCACATACGTGTCGCCTGCTCAATTATTATAACAGGAAAACTGAAAAGTGATATATCGCACTGTACAGCACAGACACAAGTTTCCAACTAAAGAACAGAAACGCAAAGCACAACTTTGTAAACTAAATCAAATGTGTGTCGCCCGTTCAATTATTATAACAGGAAAACTGAAAAGTGATATATCGCACTGTACAGCACAGAAACAAGTTTCCAACTAAAGAACAGAAACGCAAAGCACAACTTTGTAAACTAAATCAAATGTGTGTCGCCCGTTCAATTATTATAACAGGAAAACTGAAAAGTGATATATCGCACTGTACAGCACAGAAACAAGTTTCCAACGAAAGAACAGAAAAGCAAAGCACTACTTTGTAAACAGAATCACATGTGTGTCGCCTGCTCAATTTGGAATACAGGAAAACTGAAAAGTGTTATCTCACACACTGTACAGCACAGAAACAAGTTTCCATCAAAAGAACAGAAACGCAAAGCACAACTTTGTAAACTATTTCACATACGTGTCGCCTGTTCAATTATTATAAGAGAAAAACTGAAATGTGATATAACCCTAACCCTAACCCTAACCCTAACCCTAAAGAACAACCCTAACCCTAACCCTAACCCTAACCCTAACCCTAACCCTAACCCTAACCCTAAAAACTGAAACCCTAACCCTAACCCTAACCCTAACCCTAACCCTAACCCTAACCCTAACCCTAACCCAAACCCTAACCCTAACCCTAACCCACCCTAACCCTAACCCCTAACCCTAACCCTAACCCTAACCCTGTTATATAACCCAAACCTAACTTGTTTCTAAAGGAACAAGTTTCCACGAAAAGAACAGAAAAGCAAATCACTAATTTGTAAACAGAATCACATGTGTGTCGCCTCACTCAATTGGGAATACAGGAAAACTGAAAAGTGTTATCTCCCACTGTACAGCACAGAAACAAGTTTCCATCGAGAGAACAGAAACGCAAAGCACAACTTTGTAAACTAAATCACATACGTGTCGCCTGCTCAATTATTATAACAGGAAAACTGAAAAGTGATATATCGCACTGTACAGCACAGAAACAAGTTTCCAACTAAAGAACAGAAACGCAAAGCACAACTTTGTAAACTAAATCAAATGTGTGTCGCCTGCTCAATTATTATAACAGGAAAACTGAAAAGTGATATATCGACTGTACAGCACAGAAACAAGTTTCAAACGAAAGAACAGAAAAGCAAAGCACAACTTTGTAAACGGAATCACATGTGTGTCGCCTGCTCAATTTGAATAACAGGAAAACTGAAAAGTGTTATCTCACACTGTACAGCACAGAAACAAGTTTCCATCAAAAAGAACAGAAACGCAAAGCACAACTTTGTAAACTAAATCACATACGTGTCGCCTGTTCAATTATTATAAGAGAAAAACTGAAATGTGATATAACCCTAACCCTAACACAACCCTAAACAACCCTAACCAAAGAACAGAAAAGCAACCCTAACCTTTGTAAACTAAATCACCCTAACCCTAACCCTAACCCTAACCCTAACAACCCTTATAAACCCTAAAAACTGAAAACCCTAACCCTATATAACCCTAACCTAACCCTAACAAAACCCTAACCCTAACCCTAAAAAGCAAAGCACTAACCTAAAACAAGAATCACAAAAGAACAGAAAAGCAAATCACAACTTTGTAAACAGAATCACAATTATACAGGAAAACTGAAAAGTGTTATCTCCCACTGTACGGCACAGAAACAAGTTTCCATCAAAGAACAGAAACGCAAAGCACAACTTTGTAAACTAATCACATAACGTGTCGCCTGTTCAATTATTATAACAGGAAAACTGAAAAGAATCACCCTAATATCCACTGTACAGAAAACCCTAACCCACAACCCTAACCAAAACAACCCTAAAGAACAGAAACGCAAACCACAACTTTAAACTAAATCAAATGTGTAACCCGCCCCTTCAATTATTATAACAGGAAAAACTGAAAAGTGATATATCGCAACTGTACAACAGGAAACAAGTTTCCAACAAGAAAGAACAGAAAAGCAAATCACAAATTTGTAAACAGAATCACATGTGTGTCGCCTGCTCAATTGGGAATACAGGAAAACTGAAAAGTGATATATCGCACTGTACAGCACACAGAAACAAGTTTCCAACTAAAGAACAGAAACGCAAAGCACAACTTTGTAAACTAAATTCACATACGTGTCGCCTGTTCAATTATTATAACAGGAAAACTGAAAAGTGATATATCGCACTGTACAGCACAGAAACAAGTTTCCAACTAAAGAACAGAAACGCAAAGCACAACTTTGTAAACTAAATCAAATGTGTGTCGCCTGCTCAATTATTATAAACAGGAAAACTGAAAAGTGATATATCGCACTGTACAGCACAGGAACAAGTTTCAAACTAAAGAACAGAAAAGCAAAGCACTAATTTGTAAACGGAATCACATGTGTGTCGCCTGCTCAATTTTATAATACAGGAAAACTGAAAAGTGTTATATCACACTGTACAGCACAGAAACAAGTTTCCATCAAAAGAACAGAAACGCAAAGCACAACTTTGTAAACTATTTCACATACGTGTCGCGCTGTTCAATTATTATAAGAGAAAAACTGAAATGTGATATAACCCTAACCCTAACCCTAAACCCCTAACCCTAACCCTAACCCTAAACCCTAACCCTAACCCTAACCCTAACCCTAACCCTAACCCTAACCCTAACCCTAACCCTAACCCTAACCCTAACCCTAACCCTAACCCTAACCCTAACCCTAACCCTAACCCTAACCCTAACCCTAACCCTAAACCCTAACCCTAAACCTAACTTGTTTCTAACAGGAACAAGTTTCCAAGAAGAACAGAAAAGCAAATCACTAATTTGTAAACAGAATCACATGTGTGTCGCCTCACTCAATTGGGAATACAGGAAAACTGAAAAGTGTTATCTCCCACTGTACAGCACAGAAACAAGTTTCCATCGAGAGAACAGAAACGCAAAGCACAACTTTGTAAACTAATTCACATACGTGTCGCCCGTTCAATTATTATAACAGGAAAACTGAAAAGTGATATATCGCACTGTACAGCACAGAAACAAGTTTCCAACTAAAGAACAGAAACGCAAAGCACAACTTTGTAAACTAAATCAAATGTGTGTCGCCCGTTCAATTATTATAACAGGAAAACTGAAAAGTGATATATCGCACTGTACAGCACAGAAACAAGTTTCCAATAAAAGAACAGAAACGCAAAGCACAACAACTTTGTAAACTAAATCAAATGTGTGTCGCCTGCTCAATTATTATAACAGGAAAAACTGAAAAGTGATATATCGACTGTACAGCACAGACAACAAGTTTCCAACTAAAGAACAGAAACGCAAAGCAAACTTTGTAAACTAAATCAAATGTGTGTCGCCTGCTCAATTATTATAACAGGAAAACTGAAAAGTGATATATCGCACTGTACAGCACAGGAACAAGTTTCAACGAAAAGAACAGAAAAGCAAATCACTAATTTGTAAACAGAATCACATGTGTGTCGCTCGCTCAATTTGGAATACAGGAAAACTGAAAAGTGTTATCTCACACTGTACAGCACAGAAACAAGTTTCCATCAAAAGAACAGAAACGCAAAGCACAACTTTGTAAACTATTTCACATACGTGTCGCCTGTTCAATTATTATAAGAGAAAAACTGAAATGTGATATAATGTGAAAGTTTAACCCTAAGAACTAACCCTAACCCTAACCCTAACCCTAAACTAACCCTAAACCCTAACCCTAACTGAAATAAACCCTAACCCTAACCCCCTAACCCTAACCCTAACCCTAACCCTAACCTCTAACCCTAACCCTAACCCTAACCCTAACCCTAACCCTAACCCTAACCCTAACCCTAACCCTAACCCTAACCCTAAACCTAACTTGTTTCTAACAGGAACAAGTTTCCGACGAAAGAACAGAAAAGCAAATCACTAAT
>JAEOAE010000821.1:0-114062 GCA_036365155.1 Meriones psammophilus | reverse complement strand
GGAGTCATTTCGTGTAATTGATTTTAAGTGCTCTGGAGTCATTTCTGAAGCAGGTTTTAAGTCCTCTGATTCATTTCAAGAGGGTTTTGGTCCTCTGGATCCTGTCGTTGGAACCGGGTTTTATGTTCTGAGTCATTTCTTTGGAACCAGGTTTTTAAGTGTTCTGGACACATTTCGTTGGATGGGCTTTAAGTGCTCTTTATTCATTTGTTGGAAGAGGGTTTATAAGTGCACTTGAGTCATTTCATAGGAAGCCGGTTTTTAAGTCGTCTCGGCATTTCATTAGACGGTTTTTTTAAGTGTCTGAGGTCATTTCGGTGGAAGGGGCTGAGTTTTTAAGTTCTCTTAGTCATTTCGCACTCTGGAGTCATTTTGGGAGTTTTTAATTGTTCTGTGGACACACTGTTGAAGCGGTTTTTAAGTCCCTCTGGACACATTTCGCTGGAAGCGGGTTTTTAAGTCCTCTGATCTTCATTTCTTAGAAGAGGGTTTTTAAGTGTTCTGTGTCCTGTCGCAAACTGGTTTTTAACTGGTCTGAGTCATTTGTTGGAAGGGGTTTTTATGGTCTGAGTCATTTGTTGGAAGCGGTTTTTATGGTCTGAGTCATTTCGTGGAAGAGAGTTTTTGCGCCTGAGTCATTTCGGGTAGCGGGGCTTTAAGTGCCTTTAGTCATTTCATTGGAAGGGTTTTATGTCCTCTGAGTCATTTCCAGCTGGAAGCGGTTTTTAAGTGCTCTAGAGTCATTTCTTTGGAAGGGGCTTTTACATGCTCTGGAGTCATTCTTCGTTGGAATCGGGCTTAGGCACTCTGAGTCATTTTGTTGAAGAGGGTTTTTAATTGTTCTGGATTCCTTCGTTGGAACCGGTTCTTTAAGTGCTCTGGAGTCATTACGCTGGAAGAAGGGTTTTAACTGTCTGGAAGTCATTAAGAGCTCTGAGCTATTTTATAGCGGATTTTAACTGCTCTGAGTCATTTCATTGGAATCAGGTTTTTTAAGTGCCTTGAGTCATTTCCTTAGAAGAGGGCTTTTAAGTGCTCTGGTGGCCTTTCGGAAGAAACCGGGTTTAATTGCTCTGGAGTCATTTTTGTTGGAAGCGGTTTTTAAGTGTTGTTGAGTCATTTTTGGAAGTTGTTTTTAAGCTCTGAACTCATTTGGTTGGAAGCAGGGTTTAGCAGGTTTTAGTTCTGAGTCATTTCAGCAACTACATTTAAGTGTTCTGAGCCATTCTGTCTGGAAGTGGTTAGTAATTGAACTGAGTCATTTTGTTGGAAGCAGGTTTTTAAGTGCTCTGGAGCTATTTCATTTGAAGGGATTTAAGTGCTCTGAGTCATTTTTGTTGGAACGGTTTTAAGCTCTGGAGTCATTTGCTGGAAGGGTTTTAATTGCCTGGAGTCTTTTGTTGGAAGAGGGTTTTAATTGCTCTTGAGTCAATTCTTGGAAGCCGTGCTTTAAATGCTCTGATTTATTTCTTTAAAGGGTTTTTAAGTGGTTTGAGTCATTTCCTTGATTCTTGAGTTGAAGCGTTTTGAGTCATTTCGTTGGAAGCAGGTTTATGGAGTGCCGTTTAGCCATTTTGTGTTGAAGTGTGTTTGTAAGTGCTCTGGGAGTCATTTCCTTTGGAAGCGGGATTTTAAGTGTTTCTGAGTCATTTCGTTGGAAATAGGTTTTAAGTTTCCTGAGTCCTGTCGCTAACCGGATTTTAACTTCTTCAGCCATTTCGCCTGGAAGGGGGTTTTGAAGTGTTCTCTGGAGTCATTTCGCTGAAGTGGGTTTTTAAGTGCTCTGAGTCATTTCGTTGCTATCGGGTTTTAAGAACACTTGAGCATTTCATTGAAGTGGTTTTTTATGCTATGGAGGCATTTTTTTGAAAGCGGTTTTTAAGTCCTCTGGACACGAAGTTGTAAGAAGGTTTTGGTCCTCTGAGTCATTTTCACTGGAAGAGGGTTTTTAAGTCTCTGAGTCATTTTGTTGGAAGCGGGTTTTTTGGTGTTCTGCAGTCATTTCGTTGAAGTGGTTTAACTGGTCTGGAGTCATTTAGTTGGAAGAGTTTTTAAGGTCTGGAGTCATTTCGCTTGAAGAGGTTTTTATGCTCTGAGTCATTTCGTTGGAAGAGGTTTTTAAGTGCTCTGAGTCATTTTTTGTTGGAAACGTTTTTAAGTCCCTCTGAGTCATTTGATTGAAGCGGTTTTTAAGTGCTGGAGTCCTTTCTTGGAAACCGAAGTTTTTAAGTGCTCTGAGTCATTTCGCTGAAGGGTTTTTATGCTCTGAGGTCATTTCGTTGAATCGGGTTTTAAATACACTTGAGTCATTTTGTTGAAGAGGGTTTTGGCTGTTCTGGAGGCATTTCGCCAACTGGTTTTTAAGCGTCTGAGTCATTTCGCTGAAGTGGGTTTTTAACTGCTCTGAGTCATTTCGTTGGAATCAGGTTTTTAAGTGAATCTGAGTCATTTGTTGGAAGAGGTTTTTTAAGAGCCGGATCTTTCTGGAACCGGTTTTTTATTCCTTTCCATGTCGTTGAACCGTTTTTGACTGCTCTGAGTCATTTCTGGCGGGATTTTACGTGCTCTGAGTCATTTGGCTGGAAGCGGTTTTTAACTGCTCTGGAGTCATGTCGCTGAACCGGGTTTGCTCTGGAGTCATTTCTCTGAAGCGGGGTTTTAAGTGCTCTGAGCTCATTTGGTTGAAGCGGATTTTAAGAGCTCTGAGTCATTTCATTGGTGCGGGTTTGTGTGTTCTGGGAGTCATTTCGTTGATGGGGGGTTAGTAATTGAACTGAGTCATTTTGCTGGAAGAGAGTTTTTAATGCTCTGAGCAATCATTTTGAAAGTGGGTTTTTACGTGCTCTGAGTCATTTCATTGAAATTGTTTAAGTCCTCTGAGTCATTTCTTTGAAGCGGATTTTAAGTGCTCTGGAGTCATTTCTTGAAGTTATTTTTAAGTGCTCTGGAGTCATTTCGTTGGAATCACGATTTTAAGTACTTGAGTCATTTTGTTGGAAGCGGGTTTTTTAAGTTTCTGGAGTCATTTTGTTGGGGGCGGTTTTTTGTGGTCTGGAGTCATTTCGCTGGAAGTGGTTTTTAAGTGTCTGGGAGTCATTTCATTAGAATCACGTTTTAAGTGCCTGGAGTCATTTTTTGGAAGTGGGTTTTTATGCTCTGGAGTCATTTCATTTGAAGGGTTTTAACAAGTCTGAGTCATTTCTATTGTAAGCGGTTTTGGCGTCTCTGAGTCATTTCCTTGAAGAGGTTTTAAGTGCTCTGAGTCATTTCACTGAAGAGGGTTTTTAATTGCTCTGAGTCATTTCCTTGAAGGGTTTTTAAGTGCTCTGAGTCATTTCATTGGAAGAGAGTTTTTAAGTGCTCTGAGTCATTTCTTTGAAGAGGTTTTTAAGTGCTCTAGACATTTCATTGGAAACCGGTTTTAAGTCCTCTGGAGTCATTTTTGGAAGGGTTTTGAAGTGCTCTGAGTCATTTCTTGAAGCAGGTTTTAATTGCTCTGAGTCATTTTGTTGGAAGCGGGTTTTTAAGTGCTGTTGAGTCATTTTGGAAGCTGGTTTTTAAGTGCTTTGAGGCATTTGTTGAAGCGGGTTTTTAAGAGCTCTGAGTCATTTCTTGACGGTTTTAAGGTTTGGAGTCATTAAGTGGTTGTTCTGGGAGTCATTTTGTTGGAAGGGGTTAGTAATTGCTTGGAGTCATTTCGTTGGAAGTGGATTTTAAGTGCTCTGAAGTCATTTTGTTGGAAGCAGGTTTTTAAGTGTTCTGAGTGCCTTTTGGGAACCGGGTTTTAAGTGTCTGAAGTCATTTCGTTTGAAGCGGGTTTTTAAGTGCTCTGAGTCATTTCATTGAAACGGTTTTTAAATGCTCTGAGTCATTTTGTTGGAAGTGGTTTTTAATTGTTCTGAGTCATTTCGGGGAAGCGGTTTTTAAAATCTTTGGAATCATTTTACTGAAGGGTTTTTAAATGCTCTGAGTCATTTCATTGACGCTGGTTTTTAGCTGCTCTGAGTCATTTCGCTGAAGAGGTTTTTAAAATGCTCTGAGGTCATTTGTTTGGGAGCGGGTTTTAAGTGTTCTGGTAGTCATTTTGTTGAAGCAGGTTTTAAATGCTCTGGAGTCATTTCGCTGAGAAGCAGGTTTTAATTGCTCTGAGTCATTCATTGGAAGGGAGTTGGAAGTCAGGTTTGAAGCAGGGCTTTAAGTGCCTGGAGTCACATCTTTGAAGCATATTTTATGTGTTCTGAGTCATTTCAATCGAAGAGGGTTTTAATTGCACTGTGTCCTGTCGTTGAAGAGGTTTGTAAGTGCATGGAGTCATTTCATTGAAGGGGATTTTAAGTGTTCTGAGTCATTTCGTTGGAAGCAGGGTTTTATGTGATCTGAGGTCATTTCAGTTCAACCAGGTTTTAAGAGCACTTGAGTCATTTTGTTGGAAGCGGTTTTTAAGTGCTCTAGAGGCCTTTCATTAGAAGGGGTTTTTAACGTCTGGAGTCATTTCGTTGGAAGCGGGTTTTTAAGTGCTCTGAGTCATTTCTTAGAAGCAGGTTTTAATTGCTCTGAGTCATTTATTTGGAGCAGGTTTTTAAGTGCTCTGAGTCATTTTGTTGGAAGCTGGATTTTAAGTCCTTGAACTCATTTATTGGAAGAGGGTTTTAAGAGCTCTGGAGTCATTTCGTTTGAAATCGGTTTTTAATGTTCTGGAGTCATTTCATTGAAGGGTTTTAAGGGCTCTGGAGTCATTTTGTGAAGCGGGCTTTTGCTCTGAGTCATTTCATTGAAGGGTTTTAAGTCCTCTGAGTCATTTCGTTGGAATCGGATTTTAAGTTCTTGGAGTCATTTTGTTGAAGAGGTTTTTAATTGTTCTGGAGGCCTGTCGTTGAACCGGTTTTTAAGTGCTCTGAGCTATTTCGCTGGAAGTGGGTTTTTGGGTGCTCTGAGTCATTTCTTGGAAGAGGGTTTTTAAGTGCTCTGAAGTCATTTCTGCTGAAGCAGGATTTTAATTGCTTTGGAGTCATTTCGCTGGAAGCGGGTTTTAAGTGCTATGAGTGGCATTTTGGAACCGGTTTTAAGCGCTCTGGAGTCATTTTTGAAGTGGGTTTTTACTGCTTTGGAGTCATTTCGTTGAAGCAGGATTTTAATCTCTGGAGCTATTTCATTGAAAGGGTTTTTTTATGCTCTGAGTCATTTCTTTGGAAGGTTTTTTAGTGCTGTGAGTCATTTCTTGAAGCAGGTTTTTAATTGCTCTGAGTCTTTTTGTTGGAAGCGGTTTTTAACTGCTCTGGAGTCATTTTTTTGGAAGCAGGTTTTTAACTGCTGAGCTATTTCATTGAAGGGATTTTAAGTGCTCTATACTCATTTGGTTGGAAGCTGGGTTTTATTAGTTCTGAGTCATTTCGCAAAGTGGGTTTAACTGTTCTGGAGTCATTTCGTTGGAAGCGGGTTAGTAATTGAACTGGAGTCATTTCGCTGGAAGCAGGTTTTAAGTGCTCTGGAGTCTTTTTATTTGAAGCTGGTTTTTAATTGAACTGAGGCATTTCTTTGAAACGGGTTTTTAAGTGCTCTGGAGTCATTTCGCTGGAAGCAGGTTTTTATGTTCTGGAGTCATTTGTTGGAAGAGGGTTTTAAGTGCTCTGAGTCATTTCATTGAAGAAGGTTTTAAGTGCTCTGGAGTCATTTTGTTTGAAGCTGGTTTTTAATTGTTCTGAGGTCATTTCGCTGGAACCGGGTTTTTAAGTGCTCTGGAGTCATTTCTTTGGAACGGTTTTTAAGTGCTCTGGCACATTGTTGGAGCTTTTAAGTCCTGCATTTTGTTGGAAGTGGTTTTTAAGTGCTCTGAGCCATTTTGTTGGAGCAGGGTTTTTGCTCTGAGTCATTTCGCTGAAGTGGTTTTTAAGTGCTCTGAGGTCATTGGAACCGGTTTTTATTGGAGCTATTTCGGGAGGCTTTTTTGGCGCCTGGAGTCATTTCATGGGAAGTGGTTTTTATGCTCTGGAGGTCATTTCATTAGAAGGCGGTTTTGGAGCACTGGAGTCATTTTGTTGAAGAGGTTTGTATTGTGCTCTGAGGCATTTCATTGAAGCGGTTTTTAAGAGCACTGGAGTCATTTCGCTGGAAGCAGGTTTTAAGTGCTCTGGAGTCATTTCATTGGAAGCAGGTTTTTAAGTGCTCTGGAGTCATTTGTTGGAAGCAGGTTTTAAGTGTTCTGGAGTCATTTTGTTGGAAGGGTTTTAATTGGTCTGAGTCATTTTTTTGAAACGTTGATTTTTGGCACCTGGAGTCATTTTGTTGGTAGCAGGTTTTATGTTCTCTAGTCATTTTGTTGAAGCTGATTTGTAAGTGGTCTCCAGTCATTTGGCTGGTAGGTTTAAGGTCTGGAGTCATTCTTGGCAGAGGGTTTTAAGTGCTCTGGAGTCATTTTGGAAGCAGGTTTTTCAGTCCTCTGAGTCATTTCGCTGGAAGCGGGTTTTTGCTGCTCTGAGTCATTTCTTTGGAAGTGGGTTTAAGTGCTTGAGTCATTCTGTTGGAAGTGGGTTTTAATGTGCTCTGAGGTCATTTCCAGTGGGAGCTAGATTTTAAGTCCTCTGAGTCATTTCTTTGAAGAGGGTTTTAGGTGCTCTGACACATTTCAAGGGAAACGGTTTTTAGTGTCTGAGTCATTTCGCTCAAGAGAGCTTTTATGCTCTGGGAGTCATTTCTTTGAAGTGGTTTTTAGTGCTCTTGAGTCATTTTATTGGAAGTGGGTTTTATGTGCTGTGAGGTCATTTCGCAGCGAGTTTTTAAGTGCTCTGCAGTCATTTCTTTGAAGCGGGTTTTAGGTGCTCTGACACATTTCAGTTGGTTTTTTTTAAGTCCTCTGGACACATTTCGCAAGCGGGTTTTAAGTCCTCTGAATCATTTGTTTGGAAGAGGGTTTTTAAGTGTTCTGGTGTCCTGTCGTTGGAACGGGTTTGAAGTGGTCTGGAGTCATTTTGTTGGAAGGGTTTTTAAGTGGTCTGGAATCATTTTGTTGGAAGCGGGTTTTTAATTGCTCTGAGTCATTTCGTTGGAAGAGGGTTTTTAAGTGCTCTGGAGTCATTTTGTTGAAGAGGGTTTTAATTGTTCTGGTGGCCTTCAATTGGAACCGGGTTTTTAAGTGTTCTGAGTCATTTCATTGGAACCGGGTTTTTAACTGCTCTGGAGTCATTTCTTTGGAAGCAGGATTTTAACTGCTCTGGAGTCATTTCATTGGAAGCAGGTTTTTTGGTGCTCTGTAGTCATTTCCTTAGAAGCAGGTTTTTAAGTGCTGTGGAGTCATTTCCTTTGAAGCAGGTTTTTAATTGCTCTGGAGTCATTTTGTTTGAAGCGGGTTTGTAAGTGCTCTGAGTCATTTAGTTGGAAGCGGTTTTTGTGCTGTTGAGTCATTTCTTTGGAAGCTGATTTTTAAGTACTGTGAACTCATTTGGTTGGAAGCAGGATTTTAAGAGCTCTGAGTCATTTCGCTGGAAGCGGGTTTAAGTGTTCTGAGTCTTTCGCTGGAAGTGGGTTAGTAATTGAACTGAGTCATTTCGTTGGAAGCTGGTTTTTAAATGCTCTGAGTCATTTCTTTGCGGGTTTTTAAGTGCTCTGAGTCATTTCTATGTAAGCGGGTTTTAAGTGCTCTGAGTCATTTCTTTGGAGAGGGTTTTTAAATTGCTCTAGAGTCATTTCTTTGAAGTGGGTTTTAAATGCTCTGGACACATTTAACCGGTTGAAGCTGGTTTTTAAGTGCTCTGGAGTCATTTGGTTGGAAGAGTTTTTTAAGTGCTCTGGGAGTCATTTCTTTGGAAGCGGGTTTTTAAGTGCACTGGAGTCATTTCATTGGAATGGGTTTTAAGTCCTCTGAGGTCATTTCTTTAAGCGGTTTTTAAGTGCTCTGGAGTCATTTCTTTGGAAGCGGGTTTTACGTGCTCTGGAGTCATTTCTTTGAATCGGGTTTTAAGTACTCTGGAGTCATTTTGTTGGAAGAGGGTTTTTAATTGTTCTGTGGCCTGTCGTTGGAACCGGTTTTAAGTGCTCTGAGTCATTTCTGAAGTGGGTTTTTAACTGCTCTGGAGTCATTTCTTTGGAAGCAGGATTTTAAGTGCTTTGGAGTCATTTCATTGAAGTGGATTTGTAAGTGCTATTGTCATTTCGCTTTGGAAGCGGGTTTTTAAGTGCTCTGGAGTCATTTCTTTGGAAGTGGTTTTTAAGTACTCTGAGTCATTTTTTTGAAACGGGTTTTAAGTGCTCTTGAGTCATTTCGCAAACCGGGTTTTTAAGTGCTCTGGAGTCATTTCTTTGAATTGGGTTTTTAAGTGCTCTGCAGTCATTTCATTGAAGAGGTTTTTAAGTCCTGACTCATTTCATTTGAAGCAGGTTTTAAGTCCTCTGGATTCATTTCTTTGGAAGAGGGTTTTAAGTGTTTTGTGTCCTTTCGTTGGAACCAGGTTTTTAAGTGCTCTGGAGTCATTTTGTTGTAAACGGTTTTTAAGTGCTCTTGAGTCATTTTTTGGAAGCGGGTTTTTAAGTGCTCTGAGTCATTTCTTTGGAAGCGGGTTTTTAACTGCTCTAGAGTCATTTCTGGAAGCGGTTTTTAAGTGCTCTGGAGTCTTTTCTTTGGAACGGTTTTTAAGTGCTCTGAGTCATTTCTTTGGAAGCGGTTTTTAAGTGCTCTGAGTCATTTCATTGAAAGTGGTTTTTAATGCTCTGCAGTCATTTCTTTGAAGCGGGTTTTTAAGTGCTCTGAGACATTTCTTGAAGCGGGTTTTTAGAGCTCTGGAGTCATTTCGCTGGAAGAGAGTTTTTAAGTGCTCTGAGTCATTTCTTGGAAGTGGGTTTTTAGTGCTCTTGAGTCATTTCATTGGAAGTGGGTTTTTATGTGCTCTGAGGTCATTCACAGCTGAAGTAAGTTTTAAGTGCTCTGCAGTCATTTTTTTGAAGGGTTTTAGGTGTTTGGAGTGCTTCTGGAGGAATGGTTTTAAGTCCTCTGACACATTTCGCTTTTTTTAAGTCCTCTGGAGTCATTTGTTTGAAGAGGGTTTTTAATTGTTCTGTGTCCTGTCGTTGGAACCGGTTTTAGTGGTCTGGAGTCATTTCGATTTTTTAAGTTGTCTGGAGTCATTTTGTTGGAAGCGGGTTTTTAATTGCTCTGGAGTCATTTCGTTGGAAGAGAGTTTTTAAGTGCTCTGGAGTCATTTTGTTGGAAGAGGGTTTTTAATTGTTCTGGTGGCCTTCAATTGGAACTTGGCTTTAAGTGCTCTGGAGTCATTTCGTTGGAAGTGGGTTTTTAACTGCTCTGGAGTCATTTCTTTGGAAGCAGGATTTTAACTGCTCTGAGTCATTTCCATTGAAAGCAGGTTTTTAAGTGCTCTGTAGTCATTTCCTTAGAAGCAGGTTTTTTAAGTGCTGTGAGTCATTTCCTGCAGGTTTTTAATTGCTCTGAGTCATTTTGTTGAAGGGTTTTAAGTGCTCTGAGTCATTTAGTTGGAAGCGGGTTTTTAGTGCTGTTGAGTCATTTCTTTGGAAGCTGATTTTTAAGTACTCGGAACTCATTTGGTTGGAAGCAGGATTTTAAGAGCTCTGGAGTCATTTCGCTTTGGGGGTTTATGTTCTGGAGTCTTTTCGCTTGGAAGTGGGTTTTAATTGAACTGAGTCATTTCGTGGAAACGGGTTTTAAAGTGCTCTGGAGTCATTTCTTTGGAAGCGGGTTTTTAAGTGCTCTGGAGTCTGGATGTCATTTTTTAAGAAACGTCAGTTTTTGGAAGAGGGTTTTTAAGTCATTTTGTTTCTTTGGAAGGGTTTTTAAATGCTCTGGGAGTCATTTCATTGACGCGGTTTTTAAGTGCTCTGGAGTCATTTTTTGCTGAAGAGAGTTTTAAGTGCTCTGGAGTCATTTTGCCAGCGGGTTTGGAAGTCATTTCATTGAAATGGGTTTTTATGTCCTCTGGAGGTCATTTGGAAGCGGTTTTTTAAGTGCCTCTGAGTCATTTTTTGGAAGGGGTTTTAACGTGTTCTGGAGTCATTTCTTTGGAATCGGATTTTAAGTTGTTTGAGTCATTTTGTTGGAAGAGGGTTTTAATTGTTCTGGTGGCCTGTCGTTGGAACCGGTTTTATGCTCTGGAGTCATTTCTTTGGAATCGGGTTTTTAACTGCTCTTGAGCTCATTTCATTGAAGCAGGATTTTAAAATGCTTTGGAGTCATTTCCTTGGAAGCGGATTTGTAAGTGCTATTGAGTCATTTCGTTGGAAGCAGTTTTTAAGTGCTCTGGAGTCATTTCTTTGGAAGTGTGTTTTTAAGTACTCTGGAGTCATTTTTTTGGAAACGAGTTTTTAAGTGCTCTTGAGTCATTTCGTTGGAAGCGGATTTTTAAGTGGTCTGGAGTCATTTCGTTGAATTGGGTTTTAAGTGCTCTGCAGTCATTTCATTGGAAGAGGGTTTTTAAGTCCTCTGGACATTTCGCTTGGAAGCGGTTTTTAAGTCCTCTGATTCATTTCTTTGAAGAGGGTTTTAAGTGTTTTGGTGTCCTGTCGTTGGAACCAGGTTTTTAAGTGCTCTGGAGTCATTTTGTTGTAAACGGGTTTTTATGTGCTCTTGAGTCATTTTTTTGGAAGCGGGTTTTTTAAGTGCTCTGGAGTCATTTCTTTGGAAGCGGATTTTTAACTGCTCTAGAGTCATTTCATTGGAAGCGGTTTTTAGTGCTCTGGACTCTTTTCTTTGGAAGGGATTTTTAAGTGCTCTGGAGTCATTTCTCTGAAGCGGGTTTTAAGTGCTCTGAGTCATTTCATTGAAGCGGGTTTTTAAGAGCTCTGGAGTCTTTTTCTTTGAAGCGGGTTTTAATTGTTCAAGTCATTTTGTTGGAAGAGGGTTTTAATTGCTCTGAGTCAATTCTTTGAAGCCTGTTTTTATTTGCTCTTGAGTCATTTCATTGAAGTGGGTTTTTATGTCCTCTGAGGTCATTTGGTTGAAGGGGTTTTAAGTGCTCTGGAGTCATTTCTTTTTGAAGCGGTTTTTTACATGCTCTGGAGTCATTTCTGTTGGAATCGGGTTTTTAAGTACTCTGGAGTCATTTTGTTGGAAGAGGGTTTTTAATTGTTCTGGTGGCCTGACGTTGGAACCGGTTTTAAGTGCTCTGGAGTCATTTTGTTGGAAGGGGTTTTAACTGCTCTGGAGTCATTTCGCTGGAAGCGGGTTTTTAAGTGCTCTGGAAGCATTTCGTTGGAAGCAGGATTTAAGTGCTTTGGAGTCATTTCCTTAGAAGCAGGTTTTTAAGTGCTGTGGAGTCATTTCTTTAGAAGCAGGTTTTAATTGCTCTGGAGTCATTTTGTTGGAAGCAGGTTTGTAAGTGCTCTGAGTCATTTCTTTGGAAGCGGGTTTTCAGTGCTCTGGAGTCATTTCGATGGAAGAGGGGTTTTAAATTTCTGGAGTCCTGTTGTTGAAACAGGTTTGTAAGTGAATGGAGTCATTTCGCTGAAAGCGGATTTTAAGTGCTATGGAGTCATTTCTGGAAGCGGGGTTTTTATGTGCTCTGAGGTCATTTCGCTGAACCGGGTTTTTAAGAGCACTTGATTCATTTCATTGGAAGGGGGTTTGTAAGTTCTCTAGAGGCATTTCATTAGAAGCGGTTTTTAAGTGTCTGAGTCATTTTTGTTGGAAGCGGAGTTATAAGTGCTCTGGAGTCATTGCGTTGGAATCGGATTTTTAAGTACTCTGAGTCATTTTGTTGGAAGAGGGTTTTAATTGTTCTTGTGGCATTCGTTGGAACCGGTTTTTAAATGCTCTGAGTCATTTCATTGGAAGCGGGTTTTTAACTGTTCTCTGAGTCATTTCGTTGAAAGCGGGTTTTTACGTGCTCTGAAGTCATTTTGTTGGAAGCAGGTTTTTAACTGCTCTGGAGTCATTTCTAGAATTGGTTTTTATAAGTGCTCTGGAGTCATTTCTTTGGAAGTGGGTTTTTAGTGCTCTGGAGTCATTTCGTTGGAAGCAGGATTTTAACTGCTCTGGAGTCATTTCATTGGAAGGGTTTTTAAGTGCTCTGAGTCATTTCTTTGGCAGTGGGTTTTTAGTGCTCTGGAGTCATTTCGTTGGAAGCAGTATTTTAACTGCTCTGGAGTCATTTCATTGGAAGGGGGTTTTAAGTGCTCTGAGTCATTTTGTTTGAAACGTGTTTTTAAGTGCTCTGAGTCATTTCGTTGAAGCGGGTTTTTAAGGGGTCTGGAGTCATTTCATTGGAAGGGGGTTTTAAGTGCTCTGCAGTCATTCCGTTGGAAGCAGGTTTTTAAATGCTCTGAGTCATTTTGTTGGAAGGGTTTTTAAGTGCTCTGGAGTCACATTTTGTTGGAAGCGGGTTTTAAGTCCTCTGGAGTCATTTCAATTGGAAGGGGGTTTTTTAAGTCCTCTGGACACATTTCAGCTGCAGGTTTTTAAGTCCTCTGATTCATTTCTTTGGAAGAGGGTTTTTAAGTGTTCTTGGTGTCCTTTCGTTGGAACCAGATTTTTAAGTGGTCTGGAGTCATTTCTTTGGAATCGGGTTTTGAAGTGGTCTGAGTCATTTCTTTGGAAGCGGTTTTTAAGTGCTCTGGACACATTTCGTTGGAAGTGGGTTTTTAAGTCCTCTGGACACATTTCGTTTTGGAAGCAGGTTTTTAAGTCCTCTGGTCATTTTCGTTGGAAGCGGGTTTTAATTCCTCTGGAGTCACTACTTTGGAAGAGGGTTTTAAGTGTTCTGAGTCATGTCTTTGGAACCAGGTTTTTAAGTGGTCTGGAGTCATTTCATTGGAAGTGGGTTTTATGTGCTCTGAGGTCATTTCTTTGGAAGTGGGTTTTAACTGCTCTGGAGTCATTTAGTTGGAAGCGGGTTTTTAAGTGCTCTGGAAGCATTTCTTTTTGAAGCAGGATTTTCAGTGCTTTGACTCATTTTTTTAAATGGAAGTGGGTTTGTAAGTGCTATTGAGTCATTTCTTTGAAGCGGGTTTTTAAGTGCTCTGGACTCATTTCTTTGGAAGGGGGCTTAAGTGCTCTGGAGTCATTTTGTTGGAAGAGGGTTTTAAGAGCTCTGAGTCTTTTGTTGGAAGCGGTTTTTAAGTTCTCTGGAGGCATTTCATTTCGGTTTTTAAGTGTTTCTTGAGTCATTTCATTGGAACCTTGATTTTAGGTGCTCTGGAGTCATTTCGTTGGAAGAAGTTTTTTAAGTGTTCTGGTGTCCTGTCATTGGAACCGGGTTTTAAGTGCTCTTGAGTCATTTCTGCTTGAAGTGGGTTTTTAAGTGTTCTGGAGTCTTTTCGCTGAAGCGGGATTTTAAGTGCTCTGAGTCATTTCGTTGAAGCGGGTTTAAGTGTTCTTCAGTCTTCTCGTTGGAAGCGGGTTAGTAATTGAACTGGAGTCATTTCTTTGGAAGCAGGTTTTAAGTGCTCTGGATTCTTTTTCGTTGAAGCGGTTTTCTAAGTTCTGGAGGCATTTTGTCGGAAGTGTGTTTGTAAGTGCTCTGGAGTCATTTCCTTGGAAACTTGATTTTAAGTGCTCTGCAGTCATTTCTTTGGAAGAAGTTTTTAAGTGTTCTGGTGTCCTGTCGCTTGAACCGGGTTTTAAGTGCTCTGAGTTATTTCTTTGGAAGTGCGTTTTTATGTGCTCTTGAGTCATTTCTTTGGAAGCGGGTTTTTAAGTGCTATGGAGTCATTTTTTTGAAAGCTGGTTTTTAAGTGCTCTCAAGTCATTTAGTTGTAGCGGATGTTTTGTTTTTAAGTTCACTGGAAGAGGGCTTTTAGTGCTCTGCAATCATTTCGTTGGAAGCGTGTTTTTAAGTCCTCTGGAGTCATTTCGCTGGAAGCGGGTTTTAAGTCCTCTGGATTCATTTCTTTGGAAGAGGGTTTTTTTGAGTCCTGTCGTTGGAACCGGTTTTTAAGTGCTCTGAGTCATTTTGTTGAAACGGGTTTTTAAGTGCTCTTGAGTCATTTGATTGGAAGCGGTTTTTGAGTGCTCTGAGTCATTTCTTTGGAAGCGGTTTTTAAGTGCTCTGAGTCATTTCGTTGGAAGATAGTTTTTAAGTGCTCTGAGTCATTTCATTGGAAGCGGGTTTTAAGTGCTCTCGAGTCATTTCATTGGAAGTGGGTTTTATGTGTCCTGAGGTCATTTCGTTGAAGCGGGTTTTTAGTGCTCTGAGTCATTTCTTTGAAGCGGGTTTTAGGTGCTCTGGAGTCATTTTGTTGGAATGGGGATTTTAAGTACTCTGAGTCATTTTGTTGGAAGAGGGTTTTTAATTGTTCTGAGGCCTGTCGTTGGAACCGGGTTTTTAAGTGCTCTGGAGTCATTTCATTGGAAGTGGGTTTTTAACTGCTCTGGAGTCATTTCTGGAAGCGGGTTTGTAAGTGCTATTGAAGCATTTCGTTTGGAAGCGGTTTTTAAGTGCTCTGAGTCATTTCTTTGGGAAGTGGGTTTTTAGTGCTCTTGAGTCATTTCTGTTGGAAGCAGGATTTTAACTGATCTGTAGTCATTTCATTGGAAGCAGGTTTTTAAGTGCTCTGGAGTCATTTCCTTAGAAGCAGGTTTTTAAGTGCTGTGGAGTCATTTCCTTAGAAGCAGGTTTTAATTGCTCTGGAGTCATTTTGTTGGAAGCAGGTTTGTAAGTGCTCTGAGTCATTTCTTTGGAAGCGGGATTTTAAGTGCTCTGGAGTCATTTCGATGGAAGAGGGGTTTTAAGTGTTCTGGTGTCCTGTCATTGGAAACAGGTTTGTAAGTGCATGGAGTCATTTCGTTGGAAGTGTGTTTTTAAGTGCTCTGGAGTCATTTCCTTGGAAGCTTGATTTTAAGTGCTCTAGAGTCATTTCGTTGGAAGAAGTTTTTAAGTGTTCTGGTGTCCTTTCTTTGGAACCGGGTTTTTAAGTTCTCTGGAGTTATTTCCTTGGAAGATGTTTTTACGAGCTCTGAGTCATTTCGTTGGAAGTGCATTTTTATGTGCTCTGACGCCATTTCATTCAAGCGGATTTTAAGTGCTATGGAGTCATTTCTTTGGAAGCGGGTTTGTAAGTGCTCTGAGTCATTTCTTTGGAAGCAGGTGTTTAAGTGCTTTGAGTCATTTTTTGAAAGCTGGTTTTTAAGTGCTCTCAAGTCATTTAGTTGTAAGAAGATTTTTGCATACTCTTCCGACTTTTCACTGGAAGAGGGCTTTTAAGTGCTCTGGAGTCATTTCGTTGGAAGGGTTTGTAAGTGCTCTGAGTCATTTCTTTGGAAGCGGATTTGAAGTGCTCTGGAGTCATTTCGATGGAAGAGGGGTTTTGCGTTCTGGTGTCCTGTTGTTGGAAACAGGTTTGTAAGTGAATGGAGTCATTTCGTTGGAAAGCGGGATTTTAAGTGCTATGGAGTCATTTCGTTGGAAGTGGGTTTTATGTGCTCTGAGGTCATTTCGCTCAAACCGGTTTTTAAGAGCACTGATTCATTTCTTGGAAGTGGGTTTGTAAGTTCTCTAGAGGCATTTCATTAGAAGTGGGTTTTTAAGTGTCTGGACTCATTTTAATGGAAGCGGGGTTATAAGTGCTCTGAGTCATTGCGTTGGAATCGGGGTTTTAAGTACTCTGGAGTCATTTTGTTGGAAGAGGGTTTTAATTGTTCTTGTGGCCTATCGTTGGAACCGGTTTTTTAAGTGCTCTGAGTCATTTCGTTGGAAGCGGGTTTTTAACTGTTCTAGAGTCATTTCTTTGGAAGCGGTTTTTACGTGCTCTGGAAGCATTTCGTTGGAAGCAGGTTTTAACTGCTCTGGAGTCATTTCGTTGGAATCGGGTTTTATAAGTGCTCTGAGTCATTTCTTTGGAAGTGGGTTTTTAAGTGCTCTGGAGTCATTTTGTTGGAAGCAGGATTTTAACTGCTCTGAGTCATTTCATTGAAGCGGTTTTTAAGTGCTCTGAGTCATTTCTTTGGAAGTGGGTTTTTAGTGCTCTGGGAGTCATTTCGTTGGAATTGGGGTTTTTAAGTGCTCTGCAGTCATTCCGTTGAAGCGGGTTTTAAGTCCTCTAGACACTTTCGTTGGAAGCAGGTTTTTAAGTACTCTGATTTCATTTCTTTGGAAGAGGGTTTTTAATTGTTCTAGTGTCCTGTCGTTGGAACCGGTTTTTAAGTGGTATGGAGTCATTTCTTTGGAAACGGGTTTTTAAGTGGTCTGGAGTCATTTCGTTGGAAGAGTCTTTTAAGTGCTCTGGAATCATTTCTTTGGAAGCGGGTTTTTAAGTGGTCTGGAGTCATTTCGTTGGAATTGGGTTTTTAAGTGCTCTGCAGTCATTTCATTGGAAGAGGGTTTTAAGTCCTCTGGACACATTTCGTTGAAGCGGGTTTTTAAGTCCTCTGGATTCATTTCTTTGGAAGAGGGTTTTTAAGTGTTTTGGTGTCCTGTCGTTGGAACCGGTTTTTAAGTGCTCTGAGTCATTTTGTTGGAAACGGGTTTTAAGTGCTCTTGAGTCATTTGGTTGGAAGCAGGTTTTAAGTGCTCTAGAGTCATTTCTTTGGAAGCGGTTTTTAAGTGCTCTGAGTCATTTCATTGGAAGCAGGTTTTTAAGTGCTCAGGAGTCATTTCGTTGGAATCACTATTTTAAGTACTCTGAGTCATTTTGTTGGAAGCGGTTTTTAAGTGTTCTGAGTCATTTTGTTGGGGGCGGGGTTTTTAAGTGGTCTGGAGTCATTTCTTTGGAAGGGGATTTTAATGCTCTGGAGTCATTTCGTTGGAGCGGGTTTTTAAGTGCTCTGGAGTCATTTCGTTGGAAGCGGGTTTTTACTTGCTCTGGAGTCATTTCTTTGAATCGGTTTTTAACTGCTCTGAGTCATTTCATTGGAAGCGGGTTTTTAAATGCTCTGGACACATTTCGTTGAAGCCGGGTTTTAAGTGCTCTGAGTCATTTCGTTGGAAGGGAGTTTTTAAGTGCTCTGGAGTCATTTCGTTGGAATCGGGATTTTAAGTACTCTGAGTCATTTTGTTGGAAGAGGGTTTTTAATTGTTCTGGTGTCCTGTTGTTGGAACCGGGTTTTTAAGTGCTCTGGAGTCATTTCGTTGGAAGTGGGTTTTTAACTGCTCTGGAGTCATTTCGTTGGAAGGGGTTTTTAAGTGCTCTGAAGCATTTCGTTGGAAGCAGAATTTTTAAGTGCTCTGGAGTCATTTCGTTTGGAAGAGGGTTTGTAAGTGCTATTGAAGCATTTCATTGGAAGCGGGTTTTAAGTGCTCTGGAGTCATTTCTTTGGAAGTGGCTTTTTAAGTGCTCTGGAGTCATTTTTTTGGAAGCAGGATTTTAACTGCTCTGGAGTCATTTCATTGGAAGCAGGTTTTTAAGTGCTCTGTAGTCATTTCCTTAGAAGCAGGTTTTTAAGTGCTGTGGAGTCATTTCCTTAGAAGCAGGTTTTTAATTGCTCTGGAGTCGCTTTGTTGGAACCGGGTTTGTAAGTGCTCTGGAGTCATTTCGTTGGAAGCTGGTTTTTAAGTGCTGTTGAGTCATTTCTTTGGAAGCTGATTTTTAAGTACTCTGAACTCATTTGGTTGGCAGCAGGATTTTAAGAGCTCTGAGTCATTTCGTTGAAGCGGGGTTTAAGTGTTCTGGAGTCTTTTCGTTGGAAGTGGGTTAGTAATTAAACTGAGTCATTTCTTTGGAAGCTGGTTTTTAAGTGCTCTGAGTCTTTTTCTTTGAAGCGGTTTTAAGTTCGCTGGAGGCATTTCGTGGAAACGGGTTTTTAAGTGCTCTTTGAGTCATTTCGCTGGAAGCTGGTTTTTAAGTGCTCTTGGGTCATATCGTTGGAAGCTTGATTTTAAGTGCTCTGGAGTCATTTGTTGGAAGAAGGTTTTAAGTGTTCTGGTGTCCTGTCATTGGAACCGGGTTTTTAAGTGCTCTTGAGTCATTTCGTTGGAAGTGGGTTTTTAAGTGTTCTGGAGTCTTTTTGTTGGAAGCAGGATTTTAAGTGCTCTGGAGTCATTTCGCTGTGCGGGGTTTTAAGTGTTCTTCAGTCTTCTCGTTGGAAGCGGGTTAGTAATTGAACTGGAGTCATTTCTTTGGAAGCAGGTTTTTAAGTGCTCTGGATTCTTTTTCGTTAGAAGCGGTTTTTAAGTTCTCTGGAGGCATTTTGTCGGAAGTGTGTTTGTAAGTGCTCTGAGTCATTTCCTTGAAACTTGATTTTAAGTGCTCTGCAGTCATTTCGTTGGAAGAAGTTTTTTAAGTGTTCTGGTGTCCTGTCGTTTGAACCGGGTTTTAAGTGCTCTGGAGTTATTTCGTTGGAAGTGCGTTTTTATGTGCTCTTGAGTCATTTCTTTGGAAGCGGGTTTTTAAGTGCTATGGAGTCATTTTTTTGAAAGCTGGTTTTTAAGTGCTCTCAAGTCATTTAGTTGTAAGCGGATGTTTTGCATACTCTTCCGACTTTTCACTGGAAGAGGGCTTTTTAAGTGCTCTGCAATCATTTCGTTGGAAGCGTGTTTTTAAGTCCTCTGGACACATTTCGTTGGAAGCGGGTTTTTAAGTCCTCTGGATTCATTTCTTTGGAAGAGGGTTTTTAAGTGCTTTGGTGTCCTGTCGTAAACCGGGTTTTTAAGTGCTCTGGAGTCATTTTGTTGGAAACGGGTTTTTAAGTGCTCTTGAGTCATTTGATTGGAAGCGGGTTTTTAAGTGCTCTGGAGTCATTTCGTTGGAATCACGATTTTAAGTGCTCTGGAGTCATTTCGTTGGAAGAGAGTTTTTAAGTGCTCTGGAGTCATTTCTTTGGAAGCGGGTTTTTAAGTGCTCTCGAGTCATTTCATTGGAAATGGGTTTTTATGTCCTCTGAGGTCATTTCGTTGGAAGCGGGTTTTTAAGTGCTCTGGAGTCATTTCTTTGGAAGCGGGTTTTTACGTGCTCTGGAGTCATTTCTTTGGAATCGGGATTTTAAGTACTCTGGAGTCATTTTGTTGGAAGAGGGTTTTTAATTGTTCTGGTGGCCTGTCGTTGGAACCGGGTTTTTAAGTGCTCTGGAGTCATTTCGTTGGAAGTGGGTTTTTAACTGCTCTGGAGTCATTTCGTTGGAAGCAGGATTTTAAGTGCTTTGGAGTCATTTCCTTGGAAGCAGATTTGTAAGTGCTATTGAAGCATTTCGTTGGAAGCGAGTTTTTAAGTGCTCTGGAGTCATTTCTTTGGAAGTGTGTTTTTAAGTACTCTGGAGTCATTTTTTTGGAAACGAGTTTTTAAGTGCTCTTGAGTCATTTCGTTGGAAGCGGATTTTTAAGTGGTCTGGAGTCATTTCGTTGGAATTGGGTTTTTAAGTGCTCTGCAGTCATTTCATTGGAAGAGGGTTATTAAGTCCTCTGGACACATTTCGTTGGAAGCGGGTTTTTAAGTCCTCTGGATTCATTTCTTTGGAAGAGGGTTTTTAAGTGTTTTGGTGTCCTGTCGTTGGAACCAGGTTTTTAAGTGCTCTGGAGTCATTTTGTTGTAAACGGGTTTTTATGTGCTCTTGAGTCATTTTTTTGGAAGCGGGTTTTTTAAGTGCTCTGGAGTCATTTCTTTGGAAGCGGATTTTTAACTGCTCTAGAGTCATTTCGTTGGAAGCGGGTTTTTAAGTGCTCTGGACTCTTTTCTTTGGAAGCGGATTTTTAAGTGCTCTGGAGTCATTTCGTTGGAAGCGGGTTTTTAAGTGCTCTGGAGTCATTTCATTGGAAGCGGTTTTTAAGAGCTCTGGAGTCTTTTCCTGTTGTTGGAAACGGGTTTTTAATTGCTCTAAGTCATTTTGTTGGAAGAGGGTTTTTAATTGCTCTTGAGTCAATTCTTTGGAAGCCTGTTTTTATTTGCTCTTGAGTCATTTCATTGGAAGTGGGTTTTATGTCCTCTGAGGTCATTTCATGGAAGGGTTTTTAAGTGCTCTGGAGTCATTTCTTTGGAAGCGGGTTTTTAATTGCTCTGGAGTCATTTCGTTGGAATCGGGTTTTAAGTACTCTGGAGTCATTTTGTTGGAAGAGGGTTTTTAATTGTTCTGGTGGCCTGACGTTGGAACCGGGTTTTTAAGTGCTCTGAGTCATTTTTGTTGGAAGTGGGTTTTTAACTGCTCTGGAGTCATTTCATTGGAACCGGTTTTTAAGTGCTCTGAGTCAAGCATTTTTAACTGTTGGAAGCAGGATTTTAAGTGCTTTTTAAGTCATTTCATTAGAAGCAGGTTTTTAAGTGCTGTGAGTCATTTCCTTAGAAGCAGGTTTTTAATTGCTCTGGAGTCATTTTGTTGGAAGCAGGTTTGTAAGTGCTCTGGAGTCATTTCTTTGGAAGCGGGATTTTCAGTGCTCTGGAGTCATTTCGATGGAAGAGGGGTTTTAAGTGTTCTGGTGTCCTGTTGTTGGAAACAGGTTTGTAAGTGAATGGAGTCATTTCGCTGGAAGCGGATTTTAAGTGCTATGGAGTCATTTCGTTGGAAGTGGGTTTTATGTGCTCTGAGGTCATTTCGTTTGAACTGCTTTTAAGAGCACTTGATTCATTTTGTTGGAAGTGGGTTTGTAAGTTCTCTAGAGGCATTTCATTAGAAGCGGGTTTTTAAGTGTCTGGACTCATTTCGGTGGAAGCGGAGTTATAAGTGCTCTGGAGTCATTGCGTTGGAATCGGGATTTTAAGTACTCTGGAGTCATTTTGTAGGAAGAGGGTTTTTAATTGTTCTTGTGGCCTATCGTTGGAACCGGGTTTTTAAATGCTCTGGAGTCATTTCATTGGAAGCGGGTTTTTAACTGCTCTAGAGTCATATCGTTGAAAGCGGGTTTTTACGTGCTCTGGAAGCATTTCGTTGGAAGCAGGTTTTTAACTGCTCTGGAGTCATTTCGTTGGAAGCGGGTTTTTATAAGTGCTCTGGAGTCATTTCTTTGGAAGTGGGTTTTTTAGTGCTCTGGAGTCATTTCGTTGGAAGCAGGATTTTAACTGCTCTGGAGTCATTTCATTGGAAGCGGGTTTTTAAGTGCTCTGGAGTCATTTCTTTGGCAGTGGGTTTTTTAGTGCTCTGGAGTCATTTCGTTGGAAGCAGTATTTTAACTGCTCTGGAGTCATTTCATTGGAAGGGGGTTTTTAAGTGCTCTGGAGTCATTTTGTTTGAAACGTGTTTTTAAGTGCTCTTGAGTCATTTCGTTGGAAGCGGGTTTTTAAGGGGTCTGGAGTCATTTCGTTGGAAGGGGGTTTTTAAGTGCTCTGCAGTCATTCCGTTGGAAGCAGGTTTTTAAGTCCTCTGGACACATTTCGTTGGAAGCGGGTTTTTAATTCCTCTGGATTCACTACTTTGGAAGAGGGTTTTTAAGTGTTCTGGTGTCCTGTCTTTGGAACCAGGTTTTTAAGTGGTCTGGAGTCATTTCATTGGAAGTGGGTTTTTATGTGCTCTGAGGTCATTTCGTTGGAAGTGGGTTTTTAACTGCTCTGGAGTCATTTAGTTGGAAGCGGGTTTTTAAGTGCTCTGGAAGCATTTCGTTGGAAGCAGGATTTTCAGTGCTTTGGACTCATTTCGTTGGAAGTGGGTTTGTAAGTGCTATTGAAGCATTTCGTTGGAAGCGGGTTTTTAAGTGCTCTGGACTGATTTCTTTGGAAGGGGGTTTTTAAGTGCTCTGGAGTCATTTCGTTGGAAGCGGGTTTTTAAGAGCTCTGGAGTCTTTTTGTTGGAAGCGGGTTTTTAAGTTCTCTGGAGGCATTTCGGGGGAAACGGGTTTTTAAGTGCTCTTGAGTCATTTCATTGGAACCTTGATTTTAGGTGCTCTGGAGTCATTTCGTTGGAAGAAGTTTTTTAAGTGTTCTGGTGTCCTGTCATTGGAACCGGGTTTTTAAGTGCTCTTGAGTCATTTCGTTGGAAGTGGGTTTTTAAGTGTTCTGGAGTCTTTTTCGTTGGAAGCGGGATTTTAAGTGCTCTGAGTCATTTCGTTGCAAGCGGGTTTAAGTGTTCTTCAGTCTTCTCGTTGGAAGCGGGTTAGTAATTGAACTGAGTCATTTCTTTGGAAGCAGGTTTTAAGTGCTCTGGATTCTTTTCATTAGAAGCGGTTTTTAAGTTCTCTGGAGGCATTTTGTCGGAAGTGTGTTTGTAAGTGCTCTGAGTCATTTTGTTGGAAACTTGATTTTAAGTGCTCTGCAGTCATTTCGTTGGAAGAAGTTTTTAAGTGTTCTGGTGTCCTGTCGCTTGAACCGGGTTTTAAGTGCTCTGGAGTTATTTCGCTGGAAGTGCGTTTTTATGTGCTCTTGAGTCATTTCTTTGGAAGCGGGTTTTTAAGTGCTATGGAGTCATTTTTTGAAAGCTGGTTTTTAAGTGCTCTCAAGTCATTTAGTTGTTAATTGTTTTCTGGTGTTTTGCATACTCTTCCGACTTTTCACTGGAAGAGGGCTTTTAAGTGCTCTGCAATCATTTCGTTGGAAGCGTGTTTTTAAGTCCTCTGGACACATTTCGTTGAAGCGGTTTTTAAGTCCTCTGGATTCATTTCTTTGGAAGAGGGTTTTAAGTGCTTTGGTGTCCTGTCGTTGGAAACGGGTTTTTAAGTGCTCTGGAGTCATTTTGTTGGAAACGGGTTTTTAAGTGCTCTTGAGTCATTTGATTGGAAGCGGGTTTTTGAGTGCTCTGGAGTCATTTCTTTGGAAGCGGATTTTTAAGTGCTCTGGAGTCATTTCGTTGGAAGATAGTTTTTAAGTGTTCTGGAGTCATTTCTTTGGAAACGGGTTTTAAGTGCTCTCGAGTCATTTCATTGGAAGTGGGTTTTTAATGTCCTCTGAGGTCATTTCGTTGGAAGCGGGTTTTTAAGTGCTCTGAGTCATTTCTTTGAAGCGGGTTTTTAGTTGCTCTGGAGTCATTTCGTTGGAATGGGGATTTTAAGTACTCTGGAGTCATTTTGTTGGAAGAGGGTTTTTAATTGTTCTGGTGGCCTGTCGTTGGAACCGGGTTTTTAGGTGCTCTGGAGTCATTTCATTGGAAGTGGGTTTTAACTGCTCTGGAGTCATTTTCGTTGGAAGCGGGTTTTTAAATGCTATTGAAGCATTTCGTTGGAAGCGGGTTTTTAAGTGCTCTGGAGTCATTTCTTTGAAGTGGGTTTTTAAGTGCTCTTGAGTCATTTCGTTGGAAGCAGGATTTTAACTGATCTGTAGTCATTTCATTGGAAGCAGGTTTTTAAGTGCTCTGTAGTCATTTCCTTAGAAGCAGGTTTTTAAGTGCTGTGAGTCATTTCCTTAGAAGCAGGTTTTTAATTGCTCTGGAGTCATTTTGTTGGAAGCAGGTTTGTAAGTGCTCTGGAGTCATTTCTTTGGAAGCGGGATTTTAAGTGCTCTGGAGTCATTTCGATGGAAGAGGGGTTTTAACTGTTCTGGTGTCCTGTCGTTGGAAACAGGTTTGTACGTGCATGGAGTCATTTCGTTGGAAGTGTGTTTTTAAGTGCTCTGGAGTCATTTCCTTGGAAGCTTGATTTTAAGTGCTCTAGAGTCATTTCGTTGGAAGAAGTTTTTTAAGTGTTCTGGTGTCCTTTCTTTGGAACCGGGTTTTTAAGTTCTCTGGAGTTATTTCCTTGGAAGATGTTTTTTACGAGCTCTGGAGTCATTTCGTTGGAAGTGCATTTTTATGTGCTCTGACGTCATTTCATTCGAAGCGGGATTTTAAGTGCTATGGAGTCATTTCTTTGGAAGCGGGTTTGTAAGTGCTCTGAGTCATTTCTTTGGAAGCAGGTGTTTAAGTGCTTTGGAGTCATTTTTTTGAAAGCTGGTTTTAAGTGCTCTCAAGTCATTTAGTTGTAAGAAGATTTTTGCATACTCTTCCGACTTTTCACTGGAAGAGGGCTTTTTAAGTGCTCTGGAGTCATTTCGTTGGAAGCGGGTTTGTAAGTGCTCTGGAGTCATTTCTTTGGAAGCGGGATTTGAAGTGCTCTGGAGTCATTTCGATGGAAGAGGGGTTTTAAGTGTTCTGGTGTCCTGTTGTTGGAAACAGGTTTGTAAGTGAATGGAGTCATTTCTTTGGAACCGGGATTTTAAGTGCTATGGAGTCATTTCATTGGAAGTGGGTTTTATGTGCTCTGAGGTCATTTCGCTTGAATCCGGGTTTTAAGAGCACTTGATTCATTTCATTGGAAGTGGGTTTGTAAGTTCTCTAGAGGCATTTCATTAGAAGTGGGTTTTTAAGTGTCTGGACTCATTTCGTGGGAAGCGGGGTTATAAGTGCTCTGAGTCATTGCGTTGGAATCGGGTTTTAAGTACTCTGGAGTCATTTTGTTGGAAGAGGGTTTTTAATTGTTCTGTGGCCTATCGTTGGAACCGGGTTTTTAAGTGCTCTGGAGTCATTTCGTTGGAAGCGGGTTTTTAACTGTTCTAGAGTCATTTCTTTGAAGCGGTTTTTACATGCTCTGGAGTCATTTCATTGGAATCGGATTTTAAGTGCTCTGAGTCATTTTGTTGGAAGAGGGTTTTTAATTGTTCTGGTGGCCTGACATTGGAACCGGGTTTTTAAGTGCTCTGAGTCATTTCGTTGGAAGTGGGTTTTAACTGCTCTGGAGTCATTTCGTTGGAAGCGGGTTTTTAAGTGCTCTGGAAGCATTTCGTTGGAAGCAGGATTTTAAGTGCTTTGGAGTCATTTCCTTAGAAGCAGGTTTTTAAGTGCTGTGGAGTCATTTCTTTAGAAGCAGGTTTTTAATTGCTCTGGAGTCATTTTGTTGGAAGCAGGTTTTTAAGTGCTCTGGAGTCATTTTTTCGGAAGTGGATTTTCAGTGCTCTGAGTCATTTCGATGGAAGAGGGTTTTAAGTGTTCTGGTGTCCTGTTGTTGGAAACAGGTTTTTAAGTGAATGAGTGTCCTTCGTTTGAACCGGGATTTTAAGTGCTATGGAGTCATTTCTGTTGGAAGTGGGTTTTTATGTGCTCTGAGGTCATTTCTTTGGAAGCGGGTTTTTAACCGGGTTTTTAAGAGCACTTGATTCATTTTTTGTTGGAAGTGGGTTTGTAAGTTCTCTAGAGGCATTTCATTAGAAGCGGGTTTTTAAGTGTCTGGACTCATTTCACTGGAAGAGGGAGTTATAAGTGCTCTGGAGTCATTTCGTTGGAATCGGGATTTTAAGTACTCTGGAGTCATTTTGTAGGAAGAGGGTTTTTAATTGTTCTTGTGGCCTTCGTTGGAACCGGGTTTTTAAATGCTCTGGAGTCATTTCATTGGAAACGGGTTTTTAACTGCTCTAGAGTCATTTCGTTGAAAACGGTTTTTACGTGCTCTGGAAGTCATTTGATTGGAAGCAGGTTTTTAACTGCTCTGGAGTCATTTCTTTGGAAGCGGGTTTTTATAAGTGCTCTGGAGTCATTTCTTTGGAAGATGGGTTTTTAGTGCTCTGGAGTCATTTCTTGGAAGCAGGATTTTAACTGCTCTGGAGTCATTTCATTGGAAGCGGGTTTTAAGTGCTCTGAGTCATTTCTTTGGCAGTGGGTTTTTAGTGCTCTGGAGTCATTTCGTTGGAAGCAGTATTTTAACTGCTCTGGAGTCATTTCATTGGAAGGGGTTTTTAAGTGCTCTGGAGTCATTTTGTTTGAAACGTGTTTTTAAGTGCTCTGAGTCATTTCGTTGGAACCGGGTTTTTAAGGGTCTGGAGTCATTTCGTTGGAAGGGGGTTTTTAAGTGCTCTGCAGTCATTCCGTTGGAAGCAGGTTTTTAAGTCCTCTGGACACATTTCGTTGGAAGCGGGTTTTTAAGTCCTCTGGACACATTTTGTTGGAAGCGGGTTTTTAAGTCCTCTGGACACATTTCGTTGGAAGGGGGTTTTTAAGTCCTCAGGACACATTTCATTGGAAGCGGGTTTTTAAGTCCTCTGGATTCATTTCTTTGGAAGAGGGTTTTTAAGTGTTTTGGTGTCCTGTCGTTGGAACCAGATTTTTAAGTGGTCTGGAGTCATTTTGTTGGAAGCGGGTTTGAAGTGGTCTGGAGTCATTTCTTTGGAAGCGGGTTTTTAAGTACTCTGGACACATTTCGTTGGAAGTGGGTTTTAAGTCCTCTGGACACATTTCGTTGGAAGCAGGTTTTTAAGTCCTCTGGACACATTTCGTTGAAGTGGGTTTTTAATTCCTCTGGATTCACTACTTTGGAAGAGGGTTTTTAAGTGTTCTGGTGTCCTGTCTTTGGAACCAGGTTTTTAAGTGGTCTGGAGTCATTTCATTGGAAGTGGGTTTTTATGTGCTCTGAGGTCATTTCCTTGGAAGATGGGTTTTTAACTGCTCTGGAGTCATTTAGTTGGAAGCGGGTTTTTAAGTGCTCTGGAAGCATTTCATTGGAAGCAGGATTTTCAGTGCTTTGGACTCATTTCTTTGGAAGTGGGTTTGTAAGTGCTATTGAAGCATTTCTTTGGAAGCGGGTTTTTAAGTGCTCTGGACTCATTTCTTTGGAAGGGGGTTTTAAGTGCTCTGGAGTCATTTAGTTGTAAGAAGATTTTTTAAGAGCTCTGGAGTCTTTTTGTTGGAAGAGGGTTTTTAAGTTCTCTGGAGGCATTTGGGGAAACGGGTTTTAAGTGCTCTTGAGTCATTTCATTGGAACCTTGATTTTAGGTGCTCTGGAGTCATTTCGTTGGAAGAAGTTTTTTAAGTGTTCTGGTGTCCTGTCATTGGAACCGGGTTTTTAAGTGCTCTTGAGTCATTTCGTTTGGAAGTGGGTTTTTAAGTGTTCTGGAGTCTTTTCGTTGGAAGTGGGTTTTAAGTGCTCTGGAGTCATTTCGCTCGCAAGCGGGTTTAAGTGTTCTTCAGTCTTCTCGTTGGAAGCGGGTTAGTAATTGAACTGGAGTCATTTCGTTGGAAGCGGGTTTTTAAGTGCTCTGGAGTCATTTCATTGGAAGCGGGTTTTTAAGAGCTCTGGAGTCTTTTCGTTGGAAGCGGGTTTTTAATTGCTCTCAAGTCATTTTGTTGGAAGAGGGTTTTTAATTGCTCTTGAGTCAATTCTTTGGAAGCCTGTTTTTATTTGCTCTTGAGTCATTTCATTGGAAGTGGGTTTTTATGTCCTCTGAGGTCATTTCGTTGGAAGCGGGTTTTTAAGTGCTCTGGAGTCATTTCTTTGGAAGCGGGTTTTTACATGCTCTGGAGTCATTTCGTTGGAATCGGGATTTTAAGTACTCTGGAGTCATTTTGTTGGAAGAGGGTTTTTAATTGTTCTGGTGGCCTGACGTTGGAACCGGGTTTTTAAGTGCTCTGGAGTCATTTCGTTGGAAGTGGGTTTTTAACTGCTCTGGAGTCATTTCGTTGGAAGCGGGTTTTTAAGTGCTCTGGAAGCATTTCGTTGGAAGCAGGATTTTAAGTGCTTTGGAGTCATTTCCTTAGAAGCAGGTTTTTAAGTGCTGTGGAGTCATTTCCTTAGAAGCAGGTTTTTAATTGCTCTGGAGTCATTTTGTTGGAAGCAGGTTTGTAAGTGCTCTGGAGTCATTTCTTTGGAAGCGGGATTTTCAGTGCTCTGGAGTCATTTCGATGGAAGAGGGGTTTTAAGTGTTCTGGTGTCCTGTTGTTGGAAACAGGTTTGTAAGTGAATGGAGTCATTTCGGTTGGAAGCGGATTTTAAGTGCTATGGAGTCATTTCGTTGGAAGTGGGTTTTTATGTGCTCTGAGGTCATTTCGTTTGAACTGCTTTTTAAGAGCACTTGATTCATTTCGTTGGAAGTGGGTTTGTAAGTTCTCTAGAGGCATTTCATTAGAAGCGGGTTTTTAAGTGTCTGGACTCATTTCGGTGGAAGCGGAGTTATAAGTGCTCTGGAGTCATTGCGTTGGAATCGGGATTTTAAGTACTCTGGAGTCATTTTGTAGGAAGAGGGTTTTTAATTGTTCTTGTGGCCTATCGTTGGAACCGGGTTTTTAAATGCTCTGGAGTCATTTCATTGAAAGCGGTTTTTAACTGCTCTAGAGTCATATCGTTGAAAGCGGGTTTTTACGTGCTCTGGAAGCATTTCGTTGGAAGCAGGTTTTTAACTGCTCTGGAGTCATTTCGTTGGAAGCGGGTTTTTATAAGTGCTCTGGAGTCATTTCTTTGGAAGTGGGTTTTTTAGTGCTCTGGAGTCATTTCGTTGGAAGCAGGATTTTAACTGCTCTGGAGTCATTTCATTGGAAGCGGGTTTTTAAGTGCTCTGGAGTCATTTCTTTGGCAGTGGGTTTTTTAGTGCTCTGGAGTCATTTCGTTGGAAGCAGTATTTTAACTGCTCTGGAGTCATTTCATTGGAAGGGGGTTTTTAAGTGCTCTGGAGTCATTTTGTTTGAAACGTGTTTTTAAGTGCTCTTGAGTCATTTCGTTGGAAGCGGGTTTTTAAGGGGTCTGGAGTCATTTCGTTGGAAGGGGGTTTTTAAGTGCTCTGCAGTCATTCCGTTGGAAGCAGGTTTTTAAGTCCTCTGGACACATTTCGTTGGAAGCGGGTTTTTAAGTCCTCTGGACACATTTTGTTGGAAGCGGGTTTTTAAGTCCTCTGGACACATTTCGTTGGAAGGGGGTTTTTAAGTCCTCAGGACACATTTCGTTGGAAGCGGGTTTTTAAGTCCTCTGGATTCATTTCTTTGGAAGAGGGTTTTTAAGTGTTTTGGTGTCCTGTCGTTGGAACCAGATTTTTAAGTGGTCTGGAGTCATTTCGTTGGAAGCGGGTTTTGAAGTGGTCTGGAGTCATTTCTTTGGAAGCGGGTTTTTAAGTACTCTGGACACATTTCGTTGGAAGTGGGTTTTTAAGTCCTCTGGACACATTTCGTTGGAAGCAGGTTTTTAAGTCCTCTGGACACATTTCGTTGGAAGCGGGTTTTTAATTCCTCTGGATTCACTACTTTGGAAGAGGGTTTTTAAGTGTTCTGGTGTCCTGTCTTTGGAACCAGGTTTTTAAGTGGTCTGGAGTCATTTCATTGGAAGTGGGTTTTTATGTGCTCTGAGGTCATTTCGTTGGAAGTGGGTTTTTAACTGCTCTGGAGTCATTTAGTTGGAAGCGGGTTTTTAAGTGCTCTGGAAGCATTTCGTTGGAAGCAGGATTTTCAGTGCTTTGGACTCATTTCGTTGGAAGTGGGTTTGTAAGTGCTATTGAAGCATTTCGTTGGAAGCGGGTTTTTAAGTGCTCTGGACTCATTTCTTTGGAAGGGGGTTTTTAAGTGCTCTGGAGTCATTTCGTTGGAAGCGGGTTTTTAAGAGCTCTGGAGTCTTTTTGTTGGAAGCGGGTTTTTAAGTTCTCTGGAGGCATTTCGAGGAAACGGGTTTTTAAGTGCTCTTGAGTCATTTCATTGGAACCTTGATTTTAGGTGCTCTGGAGTCATTTCGTTGGAAGAAGTTTTTTAAGTGTTCTGGTGTCCTGTCATTGGAACCGGGTTTTTAAGTGCTCTTGAGTCATTTCGTTGGAAGTGGGTTTTTAAGTGTTCTGGAGTCTTTTCGTTGGAAGCGGGATTTTAAGTGCTCTGGAGTCATTTCGTTGCAAGCGGGGTTTAAGTGTTCTTCAGTCTTCTCGTTGGAAGCGGGTTAGTAATTGAACTGGAGTCATTTCTTTGGAAGCAGGTTTTTAAGTGCTCTGGATTCTTTTCGTTAGAAGCGGTTTTCTAAGTTCTCTGGAGGCATTTTGTCGGAAGTGTGTTTGTAAGTGCTCTGGAGTCATTTCCTTGGAAACTTGATTTTAAGTGCTCTGCAGTCATTTCGTTGGAAGAAGTTTTTTAAGTGTTCTGGTGTCCTGTCGTTTGAACCGGGTTTTAAGTGCTCTGGAGTTATTTCGTTGGAAGTGCGTTTTTATGTGCTCTTGAGTCATTTCTTTGGAAGCGGGTTTTTAAGTGCTATGGAGTCATTTTTTTGAAAGCTGGTTTTTAAGTGCTCTCAAGTCATTTAGTTGTAAGCGGATGTTTTGCATACTCTTCCGACTTTTCACTGGAAGAGGGCTTTTTAAGTGCTCTGCAATCATTTCGTTGGAAGCGTGTTTTTAAGTCCTCTGGACACATTTCGTTGGAAGCGGGTTTTTAAGTCCTCTGGATTCATTTCTTTGGAAGAGGGTTTTTAAGTGCTTTGGTGTCCTGTCGTTGGAAACGGGTTTTTAAGTGCTCTGGAGTCATTTTGTTGGAAACTGGTTTTTAAGTGCTCTTGAGTCATTTGATTGGAAGCGGGTTTTTGAGTGCTCTGGAGTAATTTCTTTGGAAGCGGATTTTTAAGTGCTCTGGAGTCATTTCGTTGGAAGATAGTTTTTAAGTGCTCTGGAGTCATTTCTTTGGAAGCGGGTTTTTAAGTGCTCTCGAGTCATTTCATTGGAAGTGGGTTTTTATGTCCTCTGAGGTCATTTCGTTGGAAGCGGGTTTTTAAGTGCTCTGGAGTCATTTCTTTGGAAGCGGGTTTTTAGGTGCTCTGGAGTCATTTCGTTGGAATGGGGATTTTAAGTACTCTGGAGTCATTTTGTTGGAAGAGGGTTTTTAATTGTTCTGGTGGCCTGTCGTTGGAACCGGTTTTTAAGTGCTCTGGAGTCATTTCATTGGAAGTGGGTTTTTAACTGCTCTGGAGTCATTTCGTTGGAAGCGGGTTTGTAAGTGCTATTGAAGCATTTCGTTGGAAGCGGGTTTTTAAGTGCTCTGGAGTCATTTCTTTGGAAGTGGGTTTTTAAGTGCTCTTGAGTCATTTCGTTGGAAGCAGGATTTTAACTGATCTGTAGTCATTTCATTGGAAGCAGGTTTTTAAGTGCTCTGTAGTCATTTCCTTAGAAGCAGGTTTTTAAGTGCTGTGGAGTCATTTCCTTAGAAGCAGGTTTTTAATTGCTCTGGAGTCATTTTGTTGGAAGCAGGTTTGTAAGTGCTCTGGAGTCATTTCTTTGGAAGCGGGATTTTAAGTGCTCTGGAGTCATTTCGATGGAAGAGGGGTTTTAAGTGTTCTGGTGTCCTATCGTTGGAAACAGGTTTGTACGTGCATGGAGTCATTTCGTTGGAAGTGTGTTTTTAAGTGCTCTGGAGTCATTTCCTTGGAAGCTTGATTTTAAGTGCTCTAGAGTCATTTCGTTGGAAGAAGTTTTTTAAGTGTTCTGGTGTCCTTTCTTTGGAACCGGGTTTTTAAGTTCTCTGGAGTTATTTCCTTGGAAGATGTTTTTTACGAGCTCTGGAGTCATTTCGTTGGAAGTGCATTTTTATGTGCTCTGACATCATTTCATTCGAAGCGGGATTTTAAGTGCTATGGAGTCATTTCTTTGGAAGCGGGTTTGTAAGTGCTCTGGAGTCATTTCTTTGGAAGCAGGTGTTTAAGTGCTTTGGAGTCATTTTTTTGAAAGCTGGTTTTTAAGTGCTCTCAAGTCATTTAGTTGTAAGAAGATTTTTGCATACTCTTCCGACTTTTCACTGGAAGAGGGCTTTTTAAGTGCTCTGGAGTCATTTCGTTGGAAGCGGGTTTGTAAGTGCTCTGGAGTCATTTCTTTGGAAGCGGGATTTTAAGTGCTCTGGAGTCATTTCGATGGAAGAGGGGTTTTAAGTGTTCTGGTGTCCTGTTGTTGGAAACAGGTTTGTAAATGAATGGAGTCATTTCGTTGGAAGCGGGATTTTAAGTGCTATGGAGTCATTTCGTTGGAAGTGGGTTTTATGTGCTCTGAGGTCATTTCGTTCGAATCCGGTTTTTAAGAGCACTTGATTCATTTCGTTGGAAGTGGGTTTGTAAGTTCTCTAGAGGCATTTCATTAGAAGTGGGTTTTTAAGTGTCTGGACTCATTTCGGTGGAAGCGGGGTTATAAGTGCTCTGGAGTCATTGCGTTGGAATCGGGATTTTAAGTACTCTGGAGTCATTTTTTTGGAAGAGGGTTTTTAATTGTTCTTGTGGCCTATCGTTGGAACCGGGTTTTTAAGTGCTCTGGAGTCATTTCGTTGGAAGCGGGTTTTTAACTGTTCTAGAGTCATTTCTTTGGAAGCGGGTTTTTACGTGCTCTGGAAGCATTTCGTTGGAAGCAGGTTTTTAACTGCTCTGGAGTCATTTCGTTGGAAGCGGGTTTTTAATTGTTCTGGTGGCCTGACGTTGGAACCGGGTTTTTAAGTGCTCTGGAGTCATTTCGTTGGAAGTGGGTTTTTAACTGCTCTGGAGTCATTTCGTTGGAAGCGGGTTTTTAAGTGCTCTGGAAGCATTTCGTTGGAAGCAGGATTTTAAGTGCTTTGGAGTCATTTCCTTAGAAGCAGGTTTTTAAGTGCTGTGGAGTCATTTCCTTAGAAGCAGGTTTTTAATTGCTCTGGAGTCATTTTGTTGGAAGCAGGTTTGTAAGTGCTCTGGAGTCATTTCTTTGGAAGCGGGATTTTCAGTGCTCTGGAGTCATTTCGATGGAAGAGGGGTTTTAAGTGTTCTGGTGTCCTGTTGTTGGAAACAGGTTTGTAAGTGAATGGAGTCATTTCGTTGGAAGCGGGATTTTAAGTGCTATGGAGTCATTTCGTTGGAAGTGGGTTTTTATGTGCTCTGAGGTCATTTCGTTTGAATCCGGTTTTTAAGAGCACTTGATTCATTTCGTTGGAAGTGGGTTTGTAAGTTCTCTAGAGGCATTTCATTAGAAGCGGGTTTTTAAGTGTCTGGACTCATTTCGGTGGAAGCGGAGTTATAAGTGCTCTGGAGTCATTGCGTTGGAATCGGGATTTTAAGTACTCTGGAGTCATTTTGTAGGAAGAGGGTTTTTAATTGTTCTTGTGGCCTATCGTTGGAACCGGGTTTTTAAATGCTCTGGAGTCATTTCATTGGAAGCGGGTTTTTAACTGCTCTAGAGTCATATCGTTGAAAGCGGGTTTTTACGTGCTCTGGAAGCATTTCGTTGGAAGCAGGTTTTTAACTGCTCTGGAGTCATTTCGTTGGAAGCGGGTTTTTATAAGTGCTCTGGAGTCATTTCTTTGGAAGTGGGTTTTTTAGTGCTCTGGAGTCATTTCGTTGGAAGCAGGATTTTAACTGCTCTGGAGTCATTTCATTGGAAGCGGTTTTTTAGTGCTCTGGAGTCATTTCTTTGGCAGTGGGTTTTTAGTGCTCTGGAGTCATTTCGTTGGAAGCAGTATTTTAACTGCTCTGGAGTCATTTCATTGGAAGGGGTTTTTAAGTGCTCTGGAGTCATTTTGTTTGAAACGTGTTTTTAAGTGCTCTTGAGTCATTTAGTTGGCGGGTTTTTAAGGGGTCTGGAGTCATTTCGTTGGAAGGGGTTTTTAAAGTGCTCTGCAGTCATTCCGTTGGAAGCAGGTTTTTAAGTCCTCTGGACACATTTCGTTGGAAGCGGGTTTTAAGTCCTCTGGACACATTTTGTTGGAAGCGGGTTTTTAAGTCCTCTGGACACATTTCGTTGGAAGGGGTTTTAAGTCCTCAGGACACATTTCGTTGGAGCGGGTTTTTAAGTCCTCTGGATTCATTTCTTTGGAAGAGGGTTTTTAAGTGTTTTGGTGTCCTGTCGTTGGAACCAGATTTTTAAGTGGTCTGGAGTCATTTCGTTGGAAGCGGGTTTTGAAGTGGTCTGGAGTCATTTCTTTGGAGCGGGTTTTAAGTACTCTGGACACATTTCGTTGGAAGTGGGTTTTTAAGTCCTCTGGACACATTTCGTTGGAAGCAGGTTTTTAAGTCCTCTGGACACATTTCGTTGGAAGCGGGTTTTTAATTCCTCTGGATTCACTACTTTGGAAGAGGGTTTTTAAGTGTTCTGGTGTCCTGTCTTTGGAACCAGGTTTTTAAGTGGTCTGGAGTCATTTCATTGGAAGTGGGTTTTTATGTGCTCTGAGGTCATTTCGTTGGAAGTGGGTTTTTAACTGCTCTGGAGTCATTTAGTTGGAAGCGGGTTTTTAAGTGCTCTGGAAGCATTTCGTTGGAAGCAGGATTTTCAGTGCTTTGGACTCATTTCGTTGGAAGTGGGTTTGTAAGTGCTATTGAAGCATTTCGTTGGAAGCGGGTTTTTAAGTGCTCTGGACTCATTTCTTTGGAAGGGGGTTTTTAAGTGCTCTGGAGTCATTTCAGTTGGGGTTTTTAAGAGCTCTGGAGTCTTTTTGTTGGAAGCGGGTTTTTAAGTTCTCTGGAGGCATTTCGGGGGAAACGGGTTTTTAAGTGCTCTTGAGTCATTTCATTGGAACCTTGATTTTAGGTGCTCTGGAGTCATTTCGTTGGAAGAAGTTTTTTAAGTGTTCTGGTGTCCTGTCATTGGAACCGGGTTTTTAAGTGCTCTTGAGTCATTTCGTTGGAAGTGGGTTTTTAAGTGTTCTGGAGTCTTTTCGTTGGAAGCGGGATTTTAAGTGCTCTGGAGTCATTTCGTTGCAAGCGGGGTTTAAGTGTTCTTCAGTCTTCTCGTTGGAAGCGGGTTAGTAATTGAACTGGAGTCATTTCTTTGGAAGCAGGTTTTTAAGTGCTCTGGATTCTTTTCGTTAGAAGCGGTTTTCTAAGTTCTCTGGAGGCATTTTGTCGGAAGTGTGTTTGTAAGTGCTCTGGAGTCATTTCCTTGGAAACTTGATTTTAAGTGCTCTGCAGTCATTTCGTTGGAAGAAATTTTTAAGTGTTCTGGTGTCCTGTCGTTTGAACCGGGTTTTAAGTGCTCTGGAGTTATTTCGTTGGAAGTGCGTTTTTATGTGCTCTTGAGTCATTTCTTTGGAAGCGGGTTTTTAAGTGCTATGGAGTCATTTTTTTGAAAGCTGGTTTTTAAGTGCTCTCAAGTCATTTAGTTGTAAGCGGATGTTTTGCATACTCTTCCGACTTTTCACTGGAAGAGGGCTTTTTAAGTGCTCTGCAATCATTTCGTTGGAAGCGTGTTTTTAAGTCCTCTGGACACATTTCGTTGGAAGCGGGTTTTTAAGTCCTCTGGATTCATTTCTTTGGAAGAGGGTTTTTAAGTGCTTTGGTGTCCTGTCGTTGGAACCGGGTTTTAAGTGCTCTGGAGTCATTTTGTTGGAAACGGGTTTTTAAGTGCTCTTGAGTCATTTGATTGAAAGCGGGTTTTTGAGTGCTCTGGAGTCATTTCTTTGGAAGCGGATTTTTAAGTGCTCTGTAGTCATTTCGTTGGAAGATAGTTTTTAAGTGCTCTGGAGTCATTTCTTTGGAAGCGGGTTTTTAAGTGCTCTCGAGTCATTTCATTGGAAGTGGGTTTTTATGTCCTCTGAGGTCATTTCGTTGGAAGCGGGTTTTTAAGTGCTCTGGAGTCATTTCTTTGGAAGCGGGTTTTTAGGTGCTCTGGAGTCATTTCGTTGGAATGGGGATTTTAAGTACTCTGGAGTCATTTTGTTGGAAGAGGGTTTTTAATTGTTCTGGTGGCCTGTCGTTGGAACCGGGTTTTTAAGTGCTCTGGAGTCATTTCATTGGAAGTGGGTTTTTAACTGCTCTGGAGTCATTTCGTTGGAAGCGGGTTTGTAAGTGCTATTGAAGCATTTCGTTGGAAGCGGGTTTTTAAGTGCTCTGGAGTCATTTCTTTGGAAGTGGGTTTTTAAGTGCTCTTGAGTCATTTCGTTGGAAGCAGGATTTTAACTGATCTGTAGTCATTTCATTGGAAGCAGGTTTTTAAGTGCTCTGTAGTCATTTCCTTAGAAGCAGGTTTTTAAGTGCTGTGGATTCATTTCCTTAGAAGCAGGTTTTTAATTGCTCTGGAGTCATTTTGTTGGAAGCAGGTTTGTAAGTGCTCTGGAGTCATTTCTTTGGAAGCGGGATTTTAAGTGCTCTGGAGTCATTTCGATGGAAGAGGGGTTTTAAGTGTTCTGGTGTCCTATCGTTGGAAACAGGTTTGTACGTGCATGGAGTCATTTCGTTGGAAGTGTGTTTTTAAGTGCTCTGGAGTCATTTCCTTGGAAGCTTGATTTTAAGTGCTCTAGAGTCATTTCGTTGGAAGAAGTTTTTTAAGTGTTCTGGTGTCCTTTCTTTGGAACCGGTTTTTAAGTTCTCTGGAGTTATTTCCTTGGAAGATGTTTTTTACGAGCTCTGAGTCATTTAATTGGAAGTGCATTTTTATGTGCTCTGACGTCATTTCATTCAAGCGGGATTTTAAGTGCTATGGAGTCATTTCTTTGGAAGGGTTTGTAAGTGCTCTGGAGTCATTTCTTTGGAAGCAGGTGTTTAAGTGCTTTGGAGTCATTTTTTTGAAAGCTGGTTTTTAAGTGCTCTCAAGTCATTTAGTTGTAAGAAGATTTTTGCATACTCTTCCGACTTTTCACTGGAAGAGGGCTTTTTAAGTGCTCTGGAGTCATTTCGTTGGAAGCGGGTTTGTAAGTGCTCTGGAGTCATTTCTTTGGAAGCGGGATTTGAAGTGCTCTGGAGTCATTTCGATGGAAGAGGGGTTTTAAGTGTTCTGGTGTCCTGTTGTTGGAAACAGGTTTGTAAGTGAATGGAGTCATTTCGTTGGAAGCGGGATTTTAAGTGCTATGGAGTCATTTCGTTGGAAGTGGGTTTTATGTGCTCTGAGGTCATTTCGTTCGAATCCGGTTTTTAAGAGCACTTGATTCATTTCGTTGGAAGTGGGTTTGTAAGTTCTCTAGAGGCATTTCATTAGAAGTGGGTTTTTAAGTGTCTGGACTCATTTCGGTGGAAGCGGGGTTATAAGTGCTCTGGAGTCATTGCGTTGGAATCGGGATTTTAAGTACTCTGGAGTCATTTTGTTGGAAGAGGGTTTTTAATTGTTCTTGTGGCCTATCGTTGGAACCGGGTTTTTAAGTGCTCTGGAGTCATTTCGTTGGAAGCGGGTTTTTAACTGTTCTAGAGTCATTTCTTTGGAAGCGGGTTTTTACGTGCTCTGGAAGCATTTCGTTGGAAGCAGGTTTTTAACTGCTCTGGAGTCATTTCGTTGGAAGCGGGTTTTTATAAGTGCTCTGGAGTCATTTCTTTGGAAGTGGGTTTTTTAGTGCTCTGGAGTCATTTCGTTGGAAGCAGGATTTTAACTGCAATGGAGTCATTTCATTGGAAGCGGGTTTTTAAGTGCTCTGGAGTCATTTCTTTGGAAGTGGGTTTTTTAGTGCTCTGGAGTCATTTCGTTGGAATTGGGTTTTTAAGTGCTCTGCAGTCATTCCGTTGGAAGCGGGTTTTTAAGTCCTCTAGACACTTTTCGTTGGAAGCAGGTTTTTAAGTCCTCTGAATTCATTTCTTTGGAAGAGGGTTTTTAAGTGTTCTGGTGTCCTGTCGTTGGAACTGGGTTTTTAAGTGGTCTGGAGTCATTTCGTTGGAAACGGGTTTTTAAGTGGTCTGGAGTCATTTCGTTTTAAGCGGGTTTTTAAGTGCTCTGGACACATTTCTTTGGAAGCGGGTTTTTAAGTGCTCTGGAGTCATTTCGTTGGAAGAGAGTTTTTAAGTGCTCTGGAATCATTTCTTTGGAAGCGGGTTTTTAAGTGGTCTGGAGTCATTTCGTTGGAATTGGGTTTTTAAGTGCTCTGCAGTCATTTCATTGGAAGAGGGTTTTTAAGTCCTCTGGACACATTTCGTTGGAAGCGGGTTTTTAAGTCCTCTGGATTCATTTCTTTGGAAGAGGGTTTTTAAGTGTTTTGGTGTCCTGTCGTTGGAACCGGGTTTTTAAGTGCTCTGGAGTCATTTTGTTGGAAACAGGTTTTTAAGTGCTCTTGAGTCATTTGGTTGGAAGCAGGTTTTTAAGTGCTCTAGAGTCATTTTTTTGGAAGCGGATTTTTAAGTGCTCTGGAGTCATTTCGTTGGAAGCAGGTTTTTAAGTGCTCTGGAGTCATTTCGTTGGAATCACTATTTTAAGTACTCTGGAGTCATTTTGTTGGAAGCGGGTTTTTAAGTGTTCTCTAGTCATTTTGTTGGGGGCGTTTGTAAGTGGTCTGGAGTCATTTCTTTGGAAGGGGATTTTTAAGTGCTCTGGAGTCATTTCGTTGGAAGCGGGTTTTTAAGTGATCTGGAGTCATTTCGTTGGAAGTGGGTTTTTAACTGCTCTGGAGTCATTTCGTTGGAAGCGGGTTTTTAAGTGCTCTGGAGTCATTTCTTTGGAAGTGGGTTTTTAAGTGCTCTTGAGTCATTTCGTTGGAAGCAGGATTTTAACTGATCTGTAGTCATTTCATTGGAAGCAGGTTTTTAAGTGCTCTGTAGTCATTTCCTTAGAAGCAGGTTTTTAAGTGCTGTGGAGTCATTTCCTTAGAAGCAGGTTTTTAATTGCTCTGGAGTCATTTTGTTGGAAGCAGGTTTGTAAGTGCTCTGGAGTCATTTCTTTGGAAGCGGGATTTTAAGTGCTCTGGAGTCATTTCGATGGAAGAGGGGTTTTAAGTGTTCTGGTGTCCTTTCATTGGAAACAAGTTTGTACGTGCATGGAGTCATTTCGTTGGAAGTGTGTTTTTAAGTGCTCTGGAGTCATTTCCTTGGAAGCTTGATTTTAAGTGCTCTAGAGTCATTTCGTTGGAAGAAGTTTTTTAAGTGTTCTGGTGTCCTGTCTTTGGAACCGGGTTTTTAAGTTCTCTGGAGTTATTTCCTTGGAAGCTGTTTTTTACGAGCTCTGGAGTCATTTCGTTGGAAGTGCATTTTTATGTGCTCTGACGTCATTTCGTTCGAAGCGGGATTTTAAGTGCTATGGAGTCATTTCTTTGGAAGCGGGTTTGGAAGTGCTCTAGAGTCATTTCTTTGGAAGCAGGTTTTTAAGTGCTTTGGAGTCATTTTTTTGGAAGCTGGTTTTTAAGTGCTCTCAAGTCATTTAGTTGTAAGAAGATTTTTGCATACTCTTCCGACTTTTCACTGGAAGAGGGCTTTTTAAGTGCTCTGGAGTCATTTCTTAGGAAGCGGGTTTGTAAATGCTCTGGAGTCATTTCGTTGGAAGCGGGTTTGTAAGTGCTCTGGAGTCATTTCTTTGGAAGCGGGATTTTAAGTGCTCTGGAGTCATTTCGATGGAAGAGGGGTTTTAAGTGTTCTGGTGTCCTGTTGTTGGAAACAGGTTTGTAAGTGAATGGAGTCATTTCGTTGGAAGCGGGATTTTAAGTGCTATGGAGTCATTTCGTTGGAAGTGGTTTTTATATGCTCTGAGGTCATTTCGTTCGAATCCGGTTTTTAAGAGCACTTGATTCATTTCGTTGGAAGTGGGTTTGTAAGTTCTCTAGAGGCATTTCATTAGAAGCGGGTTTTTAAGTGTCTGGACTCATTTCGGTGGAAGCGGGGTTATAAGTGCTCTGGAGTCATTTCGTTGGAATCGGGATTTTAAGTACTCTGGAGTCATTTTGTTGGAAGAGGGTTTTTAATTGTTCTTGTGGCCTATCGTTGGAACCGGGTTTTTAAGTGCTCTGGAGTCATTTCGTTGAAAGCGGGTTTTTAACTGCTCTAGAGTCATTTCGTTGGAAGCGGGATTTTACGTGCTCTGGAAGCATTTCGTTGGAAGCAGGTTTTTAACTGCTCTGGAGTCATTTCGTTGGAAGCGGGTTTTTATAAGTGCTCTGGAGTCATTTCTTTGGAAGTGGGTTTTTTAGTGCTCTGGATTCATTTCGTTGGAAGCAGGATTTTAACTGCTCTGGAGTCATTTCATTGGAAGCGGCTTTTTAAGTGCTCTGGAGTCATTTCTTTGGAAGTGGGTTTTTTAGTGCTCTGGAGTCATTTCGTTGGAATTGGGTTTTTAAGTGCTCTGCAGTCATTCCGTTGGAAGCGGGTTTTTAAGTCCTCTAGACACTTTTCGTTGGAAGCAGGTTTTTAAGTACTCTGATTTCATTTCTTTGGAAGAGGGTTTTTAAGTGTTCTAGTGGCCTGTCGTTGGAACCGGGTTTTTAAGTGGTATGGAGTCATTTCGTTGGAAACGGGTTTTTAAGTGGTCTGGAGTCATTTCGTTGGAAGCGGGTTTTTAAGTGCTCTGGACACATTTCTTTGGAAGCGGGTTTTTAAGTGCTCTGGAGTCATTTCATTGGAAGAGTCTTTTAAGTGCTCTGGAATCATTTCTTTGGAAGCGGGTTTTTAAGTGGTCTGGAGTCATTTCGTTGGAATTGGGTTTTTAAGTGCTCTGCAGTCATTTCATTGGAAGAGGGTTTTTAAGTCCTCTGGACACATTTCGTTGGAAGCGGGTTTTTAAGTCCTCTGGATTCATTTATTTGGAAGAGGGTTTTTAAGTGTTTTGGTGTCCTGTCGTTGGAACCGGGTTTTTAAGTGCTCTGGAGTCATTTTGTTGGAAACGGGTTTTAAGTGCTCTTGAGTCATTTGGTTGAAGCAGGTTTTTAAGTGCTCTAGAGTCATTTCTTTGGAAGCGGATTTTTAAGTGCTCTGGAGTCATTTCGTTGGAAGCGGGTTTTTAAGTGCTCAGGAGTCATTTCGTTGGAATCACTATTTTAAGTACTCTGGAGTCATTTTGTTGGAAGCGGGTTTTTAAGTGTTCTCTAGTCATTTTGTTGGGGGCGTTTGTAAGTGGTCTGGAGTCATTTCTTTGGAAGGGGGTTTTAAGTGCTCTGGAGTCATTTCGTTTGGAAGCGGGTTTTTAAGTGCTCTGGAGTCATTTCGTTGGAAGCGGGTTTTTACTTGCTCTGGAGTCAGTTCTTTGGAATCGGTTTTTTAAGTGCTCTAGACACATTTCGTTGGAAGCGGGTTTTTAAATGCTCTGGACACATTTCGTTGGACGCGGGGTTTTAAGTGCTCTGGAGTCATTTCGTTGGAAGGGAGTTTTTAAGTGCTCTGGAGTCATTTCGTTGGAATCGGGATTTTAAGTACTCTGGAGTCATTTTGTTGGAAGAGGGTTTTTAATTGTTCTGGTGTCCTGTTGTTGGAACCGGGTTTTTAAGTGCTCTGGAGTCATTTCGTTGGAAGTGGGTTTTTAACTGCTCTGGAGTCATTTCGTTGGAAGGGGGTTTTTAAGTGCTCTGGAAGCATTTCGTTGGAAGCAGAATTTTAAGTGCTCTGGAGTCATTTCGTTGGAAGCGGGTTTGTAAGTGCTATTGAAGCATTTCATTGGAAGCGGGTTTTTAAGTGCTCTGGAGTCATTTCTTTGGAAGTGGCTTTTTTAAGTGCTCTGGAATCATTTCGTTGGAAGCAGGATTTTAACTGCTCTGGAGTCATTTCATTGGAAGCAGGTTTTTAAGTGCTCTGTAGTCATTTCCTTAGAAGCAGGTTTTTAAGTGCTGTGGAGTCATTTCCTTAGAAGCAGGTTTTTAATTGCTCTGGAGTCGTTTTGTTGGAACCGGGTTTGTAAGTGCTCTGGAGTCATTTCGTTGGAAGCTGGTTTTTAAGTGCTGTTGAGTCATTTCTTTGGAAGCTGATTTTTAAGTACTCTGAACTCATTTGGTTGGCAGCAGGATTTTAAGAGCTCTGGAGTCATTTCGTTGCAAGCGGGGTTTAAGTGTTCTGGAGTCTTCTCGTTGGAAGTGGGTTAGTAATTAAACTGGAGTCATTTCTTTGGAAGCTGGTTTTTAAGTGCTCTGGAGTCTTTTCTTTGGAAGCGGGTTTTTAAGTTCGCTGGAGGCATTTCGGTGGAAACGGGTTTTTAAGTGCTCTTGAGTCATTTCGTTGGAAGCGGGTTTTTAAGTGCTCTTGGGTCATATCGTTGGAAGCTTGATTTTAAGTGCTCTGGAGTCATTTCGTTGGAAGAAGTTTTTTAAGTGTTCTGGTGTCCTGTCATTGGAACCGGGTTTTTAAGTGCTCTTGAGTCATTTCGTTGGAAGTGGGTTTTTGAGTGTTCTGGAGTCTTTTCGTTGGAAGCAGGATTTTAAGTGCTCTGGAGTCATTTCGTTGCAAGCGGGGTTTAAGTGTTCTTCAGTCTTCTCGTTGGAAGCGGGTTAGTAATTGAACTGGAGTCATTTCTTTGGAAGCAGGTTTTTAAGTGCTCTGGATTCTTTTCGTTAGAAGCGGGTTTTTAAGTTCTCTGGAGGCATTTTGTCGGAAGTGTGTTTGTAAGTGCTCTGGAGTCATTTCCTTGGAAACTTGATTTTAAGTGCTCTGCAGTCATTTCGTTGGAAGAAGTTTTTTAAGTGTTCTGGTGTCCTGTCGTTTGAACCGGGTTTTAAGTGCTCTGGAGTTATTTCATTGGAAGTGCGTTTTTATGTGCTCTTGAGTCATTTCTTTGGAAGCGGGTTTTTAAGTGCTATGGAGTCATTTTTTTGAAAGCTGGTTTTTAAGTGCTCTCAAGTCATTTAGTTGTAAGCGGATGTTTTGCATACTCTTCCGACTTTTCACTGGAAGAGGGCTTTTTAAGTGCTCTGCAATCATTTCGTTGGAAGCGTGTTTTTAAGTCCTCTGGACACATTTCGTTGGAAGCGGGTTTTTAAGTCCTCTGGATTCATTTCTTTGGAAGAGGGTTTTTAAGTGCTTTGGTGTCCTGTCGTAAACCGGGTTTTTAAGTGCTCTGGAGTCATTTTGTTGGAAACGGGTTTTTAAGTGCTCTTGAGTCATTTGATTGGAAGCGGGTTTTTAAGTGCTCTGGAGTCATTTCGTTGGAATCACGATTTTAAGTACTCTGGAGTCATTTCGTTGGAACTGGGTTTTAAGTGCTCTGGAGTCATTTCGTTGGAAGCGGGTTTTTAAGTGTTCTCTAGTCATTTTGTTGGGGGCGTTTGTAAGTGGTCTGGAGTCATTTCGTTGTAATTGGGTTTTTAAGTGCTCTGGAGTCATTTCTTTGGAAGCGTATTTTTAAGTGCTCTGGAGTCATTTCTTTGGAAGCGGATTTTTAAGTGCTCTGGAGTCATTTCGTTGGAAGCGGGTTTTTAAGTGCTCTGGAGTCATTTCTATGTAAGCGGGTTTTTAAGTGTTCTCTAGTCATTTTATTGGGGGCATTTGTAAGTGGTCTGGAGTCATTTCGTTGGAAGCAGGTTTTTAAGTGGTCTGGAGTCATTTCGTTGGAATTGGGTTTTTAAGTGCTCTGGAGTCATTTCTTTGAAAGCGGATTTTTAAGTGCTCTGGAGTCATTTCGTTGGAAGCGGGTTTTTAAGTGCTCTGGAGTCATTTCTATGTAAGCGGGTTTTTAAGTGCTCTGGAGTCAGTTCTTTGGAAGAGGGTTTTTAAATGCTCTGGACACATTTCGTTGGACGCGGGTTTTTAAGTGCTCTCGAGTCATTTCATTGGAAGTGGGTTTTTATGTCCTCTGAGGTCATTTCGTTGGAAGCGGGTTTTTAAGTGCTCTGGAGTCATTTCTTTGGAAGCGGGTTTTTACATGCTCTGGAGTCATTTCGTTGGAATCGGGATTTTAAGTACTCTGGAGTCATTTTGTTGGAAGAGGGTTTTTAATTGTTCTGGTGGCCTGTCGTTGGAACCGGGTTTTTAAGTGCTCTGGAGTCATTTCGTTGGAAGTGGGTTTTTAACTGCTCTGGAGTCATTTAGTTGGAAGTGGGTTTTTAAGTGCTCTGGAGTCATTTCGTTGGAAGCAGGATTTTAACTGCTCTGTAGTCATTTCATTGAAAGCAGGTTTTTAAGTTCTCTGTAGTCATTTCCTTAGAAGCAGGTTTTTAAGTGCTGTGGAGTCATTTCCTTAGAAGCAGGTTTTTAATTGCTCTGGAGTCATTTTGTTGGAAGCAGGTTTGTAAGTGCTCTGGAGTCATTTCTTTGGAAGCGGGATTTTAAGTGCTATGGAGTCATTTTGATGGAAGAGGGGTTTTAAGTGTTCTGGTGTCCTGTCGTTGGAAACAGGTTTGTACGTGCATGGAGTCATTTCGTTGGAAGTGGGTTTTTATGTGCTCTGAGGTCATTTCGTTCGAATCGGTTTTTAAGAGCACTTGATTCATTTCATTGGAAGTGGGTTTGTAAGTGCTCTAGAGGCATTTCATTAGAAGCGGGTTTTTAAGTGTCTGGACTCCTTTTGGTGGAAGCGGGTTTGTAAGTGCTCTGGAGTCATTTCGTTGGAATCAGGATTTTAAGTACTCTGGAGTCATTTTGTTGGAAGAGGTTTTTTAATTGTTCTGGTGGCCTGTCGTTGGAACCGGGTTTTTAAGTGCTCTGGAGTCATTTCGTTGGAAGCGGGTTTTTAACTGCTCTAGAGTCATTTCGTTGGAAGCGGTTTTTTAAGTGCTCTGGAGTCATTTCGTTGGAATCACTATTTTAAGTACTCTGGAGTCATTTTGTTGGAAGCGGGTTTTTAAGTGTTCTCTAGTCATTTTGTTGGGGGCGTTTGTAAGTGGTCTGGAGTCATTTCTTTGGAAGGGGATTTTTAAGTGCTCAGGAGTCATTTCGTTGGAAGCGGGTTTTTAAGTGCTCTGGAGTCATTTCGTTGGAAGCGGGTTTTTAAGTGCTCTGGAGTCAGTTCTTTGGAATCGGTTTTTTAAGTGCTCTAGACACATTTCGTTGGAAGCGTGTTTTTAAATGCTCTGGACACATTTCGTTGGACGCGGGGTTTTAAGTGCTCTGGAGTTATTTCGTTGGAAGTGCGTTTTTATGTGCTCTTGAGTCATTTCTTTGGAAGCGGGTTTTTAAGTGCTATGGAGTCATTTTTTTGAAAGCTGGTTTTTAAGTGCTCTCAAGTCATTTAGTTGTAAGCGGATGTTTTGCATACTCTTCCGACTTTTCACTGGAAGAGGGCTTTTTAAGTGCTCTGCAATCATTTCGTTGGAAGCGTGTTTTTAAGTCGTCAGGACACATTTCGTTGGAAGCGGGTTTTTAAGTCCTCTGGATTCATTTCTTTGGAAGAGGGTTTTTAAGTGCTTTGGTGTCCTGTCGTAAACCGGGTTTTTAAGTGCTCTGGAGTCATTTTGTTGAAAACGGGTTTTTAAGTGCTCTTGAGTCATTTGATTGGAAGCGGGTTTTTAAGTGCTCTGGAGTCATTTCGTTGGAATCACGATTTTAAGTACTCTGGAGTCATTTCGTTGGAAGCGGGTTTTTAAGTGCTCTGGAGTCATTTCGTTGGAAGCGGGTTTTTAAGTGTTCTCTAGTCATTTTGTTGGGGGCGTTTGTAAGTGGTCTGGAGTCATTTCGTTGGAATCACGATTTTAAGTGCTCTGGAGTCATTTGGTTGGAAACGGGTTTTTAAGTGCTCTGGAGTCATTTCTTTGGAAGCGGATTTTTAAGTGCTCTGGAGTCATTTCGTTGGAAGTGGGTTTTTAAGTGCTCTGGAGTCATTTCGTTGGAATCACTATTTTAAGTACTCTGGAGTCATTTTGTTGGAAGCGGGTTTTTAAGTGTTCTCTAGTCATTTTGTTGGGGGTGTTTGTAAGTGGTCTGGTGTCATTTCTTTGGAAGGGGATTTTTAAGTGCTCTGGAGTCATTTCGTTGGAAGCGGGTTTTTATGTGCTCTGGAAGCATTTCGTTGGAAGCAGGTTTTTAACTGCTCTGGAGTCATTTCTTTGGAAGCGGGTTTTTAAGTGCTCTGGAATCATTTCTTTGGAAGTGGGTTTTTTAGTTCTCTGGAGTCATTTCGTTGGAAGCAGGATTTTAACTGCTCTGGAGTCATTTCATTGGAAGCAGCTTTTTAAGTACTCTGGAGTCATTTTGTTGGAAACGGGTTTTTAAGTGCTCTGGAGTCATTTCATTGGAAGAGGGTTTTTAAGTCCTCTGGACACATTTCATTGGAAGTGGGTTTTTAAGTCCTCTGGATTCATTTCTTTGGAAGAGGGTTTTTAAGTGTTTTGGTGTCCTGTCATTGGAACCGGGTTTTTAAGTGCTGTGGAGTCATTTTGTTGGAAACAGGTTTTTAAGTGCTCTTGAGTCATTTGGTTGGAAGCGTATTTTAAGTGCTCTGGAGTCATTTCTTTGGAAGCGGATTTTTAAGTGCTCTAGGGTCATTTCGTTGGAAGCGCGTTTTTAAGTGCTCTGGCGTCATTTCGTTGGAATCACTATTTTAAGTACTCTGGAGTAATTTTGTTGGAAGCGGGTTTTTAAGTGCTCTGGAGTCATTTCGTTGGAAGCGGGTTTTTAAGTGCTCTGGAGTCAGTTCTTTGGAATCGGGTTTTTAAGTGCTCTAGACACATTTTGTTGAAAGCGGGTTTTTAAATGCTCTGGACACATTTCGTTGGACGCGGGGTTTTAAGTGCTCTGGAGTGATTTCGTGGAAGAGAGTTTTTAAGTGCTCTGGAGTCATTTCTTTGGAAGCGGGTTTTTAAGTGCTCTCGAGTCATTTCATTGGAAATGGGTTTTTATGTCCTCTGAGGTCTTTTCGTTGGAAGAGGGTTTTTAATTGTTCTGGTGGCCTGTCGTTGGAACCGGGTTTTTAAGTGCTCTGGAGTCATTTCGTTGGAAGTGGGTTTTTAACTGCTCTGGAGTCATTTCGTTGGAAGCGGATTTTTAAATGCTCTGGAAGCATTTCGTTGGAAGCAGGATTTTAAGTGCTTTGGAGTCATTTCCTTGGAAGCGGGTTTGTAAGTGCTATTGAAGCATTTCGTTGGAAGCGGGTTTTTAAGTGCTCTGGAGTTATTTCTTTGGAAGTGGCTTTTTAAGTGCTCTGGAGTCATTTCGTTGGAAGCAGGATTTTAACTGCTCTGGAGTCATTTCATTGGAAGCAGGTTTTTAAGTGCTCTGTAGTCATTTCCTTAGAAGCAGGTTTTTAAGTGCTGTGGAGTCATTTCCTTAGAAGCAGGTTTTTAATTGCTCTGGAGTCGTTTTGTTGGAACCGGGTTTGTAAGTGCTCTGGAGTCATTTCGTTGGAAGCAGGTTTTTAAGTGCTGTTGAGTCATTTCTTTGGAAGCTGATTTTTAAGTACTCTGAACTCATTTGGTTGGAAGCGGGATTTTAAGAGCTCTGGAGTCATTTCGTTGCAAGCGGGGTTTAAGTGTTCTGGAGTCTTCTCGTTGGAAGTGGGTTAGTAATTAAACTGGAGTCATTTCTTTGGAAGCAGGTTTTTAAGTGCTCTGGAGTCTTTTCTTTGGAAGCGGGTTTTTAAGTTCGCTGGAGGCATTTCGGTGGAAACGGGTTTTTAAGTGCTCTTGAGTCATTTCGTTGGAAGCTTGATTTTAAGTGCTCTGGAGTCATTTCGTTGGAAGAAGTTTTTTAAGTGTTCTGGTGTCCTGTCATTTGAACCGGGTTTTAAGTGCTCTGGAGTTATTTCATTGGAAGTGCGTTTTTATGTGCTCTTGAGTCATTTCTTTGGAAGCGGGTTTTTAAGTGCTATGGAGTCATTTTTTTGAAAGCTGGTTTTTAAGTGCTCTCAAGGCATTTAGTTGTAAGCAGATGTTTTGCACACTCTTCCGACTTTTCACTGGAAGAGGGCTTTTTAAGTGCTCTGCAATCATTTCGTTGGAAGCGTGTTTTTAAGTCATCAGGACACATTTCGTTGGAAGCGGGTTTTTAAGTCCTCTGGATTCATTTCTTTGGAAGAGGGTTTTTAAGTGCTTTGGTGTCCTGTCGTAATCCGGGTTTTTAAGTGCTCTGGAGTCATTTTGTTGGAAACGGGTTTTTAAGTGCTCTTGAGTCATTTGATTGGAAGCGGGTTTTTAAGTGCTCTGGAGTCATTTCGTTGGAATCACGATTTTAAGTACTCTGGAGTCATTTCGTTGGAAGCGGGTTTTTAAGTTCTCTGGAGTCATTTCGTTGGAAGCGGGTTTTTAAGTGTACTCTAGTCATTTTGTTGGGGGCGTTTGTAAGTGGTCTGGAGTCTTTTCGTTAGAAGTGGGTTTTTAAGTGGTCTGGAGTCATTTCGTTGGAATTGGGTTTTTAAGTGCTCTGGAGTCATTTCTTTGGAAGCGGATTTTTAAGTGCTCTGGAGTCATTTCTTTGGAAGCGGATTTTTAAGAGCTCTGGAGTCATTTCGTTGGAAGCGTGTTTTTAAGTGCTCTGGAGTCATTTCTATGTAAGCGGGTTTTTAAGTGTTCTCTAGTCATTTTGTTGGGGGCGTTTGTAAGTGGTCTGGAGTCATTTCGTTGGAAGCGGGTTTTTAAGTGGTCTGGAGTCATTTCATTGGAATTGGGTTTTTAAGTGCTCTGGAGTCATTTCTTTGGAAGCGGATTTTTAAGTGCTCTGGAGTCATTTCGTTTGAAGCGGGTTTTTAAGTGCTCTGGAGTCATTTCTATGTAAGCGGGTTTTTAAGTGCTCTGGAGTCAGTTCTTTGGAAGAGGGTTTTTAAGTGCTCTAGACACATTTCGTTAGAAGCGGGTTTTTAAATGCTCTGGACACATTTCGTTGGACGCGGGTTTTTAAGTGCTCTGGAGTCATTTCGTTTGAAGTGAGTTTTTAAGTGCTCTGGAGTCATTTCTTTGGAAGCGGATTTTTAATTGCTCTCGAGTCATTTCATTGGAAGTGGGTTTTTATGTCCTCTGAGGTCATTTCGTTGGAAGCGGGTTTTTAAGTGCTCTGGAGTCATTTCTTTGGAAGCGGGTTTTTACATGCTCTGGAGTCATTTCGTTGGAATCGGGATTTTAAGTACTGTGGAGTCATTTTGTTGGAAGAGGGTTTTTAATTGTTCTGGTGGCCTGTCGTTGGAACCGGGTTTTTAAGTGCTCTGGAGTCATTTCGTTGGAAGTGGGTTTTTAACTGCTCTGGAGTCATTTCGTTGGAAGCGGGTTTTTAAGTGCTCTGGAAGCATTTCGTTGAAAGCAGGATTTTAAGTGCTTTGGAGTCATTTCGTTGGAAGCGGGTTTGTAAGTGCTATTGAAGCATTTCGTTGGAAGCGGGTTTTTAAGTGCTCTGGAGTCATTTCTTTGGAAGTGGGTTTTTAAGTGCTCTGGAGTCATTTCGTTGGAAGCAGGATTTTAACTGCTCTGTAGTCATTTCATTGGAAGCAGGTTTTTAAGTGCTCTGTAGTCATTTCCTTAGAAGCAGGTTTTTAAGTGCTGTGGAGTCATTTCCTTAGAAGCAGGTTTTTAATTGCTCTGGAGTCATTTTGTTGGAAGCAGGTTTGTAAGTGCTCTGGAGTCATTTCTTTGGAAGCGGGATTTTCAGTGTTCTGGAGTCATTTCGATGGAAGAGGGGTTTTAAGTGTTCTGGTGTCCTGTCGTTGGAAACAGGTTTGTACGTGCATGGAGTCATTTCGTTGGAAGTGGGTTTTTATGTGCTCTGAGGTCATTTCGTTCGAATCGGTTTTTAAGAGCACTTGATTCATTTCATTGGAAGTGGGTTTGTAAGTGCTCTAGAGGCATTTCATTAGAAGCGGGTTTTTAAGTGTCTGGACTCCTTTCGGTGGAAGCAGGGTTGTAAGTGCTCTGGAGTCATTTCGTTGGAATCAGGATTTTAAGTACTCTGGAGTCATTTTGTTGGAAGAGGTTTTTTAATTGTTCTGGTGGCCTGTCGTTGGAACCGGGTTTTTAAGTGCTCTGGAGTCATTTCGTTGGAAGCGGGTTTTTAACTGCTCTAGAGTCATTTCGTTGGAAGCGGGTTTTTAACTGCTCTGGAGTCATTTCGTTGGAAGCAGGATTTTAACTGCTCTGGAGCCATTTCATTGGAAGCAGCTTTTTAAGTACTCTGGAGTCATTTTGTTGGAAACGGGTTTTTAAGTGCTCTTGAGTCATTTCGTTGGAAGCGGGTTTTTAAGTGGTCTGGAGTCATTTCGTTGGAATTGGGTTTTTAAGTGCTCTGCAGTCATTTCATTGGAAGAGGGTTTTTAAGTCCTCTGGACACATTTCGTTGGAAGCGGGTTTTTAAGTCCTCTGGATTCATTTATTTGGAAGAGGGTTTTTAAGTGTTTTGGTGTCCTGTCGTTGGAACCGGGTTTTTAAGTGCTCTGGAGTCATTTTGTTGGAAACGGGTTTTTAAGTGCTCTTGAGTCATTTGGTTGGAAACGGGTTTTTAAGTGCTCTGGAGTCATTTCTTTGGAAGCGGATTTTTAAGTGCTCTGGAGTCAATTCGTTGGAAGCGGGTTTTTAAGTGCTCTGGAGTCATTTCGTTGGAATCACTATTTTAAGTACTCTGGAGTCATTTTGTTGGAAGCGGGTTTTTAAGTGTTCTCTACTCCTTTTGTTGGGGGTGTTTGTAAGTGGTCTGGTGTCATTTCTTTGGAAGTGGGTTTTTTAGTGCTCTGGAGTCATTTCGTTGGAAGCAGGCTTTTAACTGCTCTGGAGTCATTTCATTGGAAGCAGCTTTTTAAGTACTCTGGAGTCATTTTGTTGGAAACGGGTTTTTAAGTGCTCTTGAGTCATTTCTTTGGAAGCGGGTTTTTAAGTGCTCTGGAGTCATTTCTTTGGAAGCGGGTTTTTACATGCTCTGGAGTCATTTCTTTGGAATCGGGATTTTAAGTACTCTGGAGTCATTTTGTTGGAAGAGGGTTTTTAATTGTTCTGGTGGCCTGTCGTTGGAACCGGGTTTTTAAGTGCTCTGGAGTCATTTCGTTGGAAGTGGGTTTTTAACTGCTCTGGAGTCATTTCGTTGGAAGCGGGTTTTTAAGTGCTCTGGAAGCATTTCGTTGAAAGCAGGATTTTAAGTGCTTTGGAGTCATTTCGTTGGAAGCGGGTTTGTAAGTGCTATTGAAGCATTTCGTTGGAAGCGGGTTTTTAAGTGCTCTGGAGTCATTTCGTTGGAAGTGGATTTTTAACTGCTCTGGAGTCATTTCGTTGGAAGCAGGATTTTAACTGCTCTGTAGTCATTTCATTGGAAGCAGGTTTTTAAGTGCTCTGTAGTCATTTCCTTAGAAGCAGGTTTTTAAGTGCTGTGGAGTCATTTCCTTAGAAGCAGGTTTTAATTGCTCTGGAGTCATTTTGTTGGAAGCAGGTTTGTAAGTGCTCTGGAGTCATTTCTTTGAAGCGGGATTTTCAGTGTTCTGGAGTCATTTCGATGGAAGAGGGGTTTTAAGTGTTCTGGTGTCCTGTCGTTGGAAACAGGTTTGTACGTGCATGGAGTCATTTCGTTGGAAGTGGGTTTTTATGTGCTCTGAGGTCATTTCGTTCGAATCGGTTTTTAAGAGCACTTGATTCATTTCATTGGAAGTGGGTTTGTAAGTGCTCTAGAGGCATTTCATTAGAAGCGGGTTTTTAAGTGTCTGGACTCCTTTCGTGGAAGCAGGGTTGTAAGTGCTCTGGAGTCATTTCGTTGGAATCAGGATTTTAAGTACTCTGAGTCATTTTTTGGAAGAGGTTTTTAATTGTTCTGGTGGCCTGTCGTTGGAACCGGGTTTTTAAGTGCTCTGGAGTCATTTCCTTGGAAGCGGGTTTTTAACTGCTCTAGAGTCATTTCGTTGGAAGCGGATTTTTAACTGCTCTGGAGCCATTTCATTGGAAGCAGCTTTTTATGTACTCTGGAGTCATTTTGTTGGAAACGGGTTTTTAAGTGCTCTTGAGTCATTTCGTTAGGCGGGTTTTTAAGTGGTCTGGAGTCATTTCGTTGGAATTGGGTTTTTAAGTGCTCTGCAGTCATTTCATTGGAAGAGGGTTTTAAGTCCTCTGGACACATTTCGTTAGGCGGGTTTTTAAGTCCTCTGGATTCATTTATTTGGAAGAGGGTTTTTAAGTGTTTTGGTGTCCTGTCGTTGGAACCGGGTTTTTAAGTGCTCTGGAGTCATTTTGTTGGAAACGGGTTTTTAAGTGCTCTTGAGTCATTTGGTTGGAAACGGGTTTTTAAGTGCTCTGGAGTCATTTCGTTGGAATCACTATTTTAAGTACTCTGGAGTCATTTTGTTGGAAGCGGGTTTTTAAGTGCTCTCTAGTCCTTTTGTTGGGGGTGTTTGTAAGTGGTCTGGTGTCATTTCTTTGGAAGGGGATTTTTAAGTGCTCTGGAGTCATTTCGTTGGAAGCGGGTTTTTATGTGCTCTGGAAGCATTTCGTTGGAAGCAGGTTTTTAACTGCTCTGGAGTCATTTCGTTGGAAGCGGGTTTTTAAGTGCTCTGGAGTCATTTCTTTGGAAGTGGGTTTTTTAGTGCTCTGGAGTCATTTCGTTGGAAGCAGGATTTTAACTGCTCTGGAGTCATTTCATTGGAAGCAGCTTTTTAAGTACTCTGGAGTCATTTGGTTGGAAACGGGTTTTTAAGTGCTCTTGAGTCATTTCTTTGGAAGCGGGTTTTTAAGTGCTCTGGAGTCATTTCTTTGGAAGCGGGTTTTTACATGCTCTGGAGTCATTTCGTTGGAATCGGGATTTTAAGTACTCTGGAGTCATTTTGTTGGAAGAGGGTTTTTAATTGTTCTGGTGGCCTGTCGTTGGAACCGGGTTTTTAAGTGCTCTGGAGTCATTTCTTTGGAAGTGGGTTTTTAAGTTCTCTGGAGTCATTTCGTTGGAAGCGGGTTTTTAAGTGCTCTGGAAGCATTTAGTTGAAAGCAGGATTTTAAGTGCTTTGGAGTCATTTCGTTGGAAGCGGGTTTGTAAGTGCTATTGAAGCATTTCGTTGGAAGTGGGTTTTTAAGTGCTCTGGAGTCATTTCTTTGGAAGTGGGTTTTTAAGTGCTCTGGAGTCATTTCGTTGGAAGCAGGATTTTAACTGCTCTGTAGTCATTTCATTGGAAGCAGGTTTTTAAGTGCTCTGTAGTCATTTCCTTAGAAGCAGGTTTTTAAGTGCTGTGGAGTCATTTCCTTAGAAGCAGGTTTTTAATTGCTCTGGAGTCATTTTGTTGGAAGCAGGTTTGTAAGTGCTCTGGAGTCATTTCTTTGGAAGCGGGATTTTCAGTGCTCTGAGGTCATTTCATTCGAATCGGTTTTTAAGAGCACTTGATTCATTTCATTGGAAGTGGGTTTGTAAGTGCTCAGAGGCATTTCATTAGAAGCGGGTTTTTAAGTGTCTGGACTCCTTTCGGTGGAAGCAGGGTTGTAAGTGCTCTGGAGTCATTTCGTTGGAATCAGGATTTTAATTACTCTGGAGTCATTTTGTTGGAAGAGGTTTTTTAATTGTTCTGGTGGCCTGTCGTTGGAACCGGGTTTTTAAGTGCTCTGGAGTCATTTCGTTGGAAGCGGGTTTTTAACTGCTCTAGAGTCATTTCGTTGGAAGCGGGTTTTTAAGTGTTCTGGAGTCATTTCGTTGGAATTGGGTTTTTAAGTGCTCTGCAGTCATTTCATTGGAAGAGGGTTTTTAAGTCCTCTGGACACATTTCATTGGAAGTGGGTTTTTAAGTCCTCTGGATTCATTTCTTTGGAAGAGGGTTTTTAAGTATTTTGGTGTCCTGTCGTTGGAACCGGGTTTTTAAGTGCTGTGGAGTCATTTTGTTGGAAACGGGTTTTTAAGTGCTCTTGAGTCATTTGGTTGGAAGCGTGTTTTTAAGTGCTCTGGAGTCATTTCTTTGGAAGCGGATTTTTAAGTGCTCTAGGGTCATTTCGTTGGAAGCGCGTTTTTAAGTGCTCTGGCGTCATTTCGTTGGAATCACTATTTTAAGTACTCTGGAGTAATTTTGTTGGAAGCGGGTTTTTAAGTGCTCTGGAGTCATTTCGTTGGAAGCGGGTTTTTAAGTGCTCTGGAGTCAGTTCTTTGGAATCGGGTTTTTAAGTGCTCTAGACACATTTTGTTGGAAGCGGGTTTTTAAATGCTCTGGACACATTTCGTTGGACGCGGGGTTTTAAGTGCTCTGGAGTCATTTCGTGGAAGAGAGTTTTTAAGTGCTCTGGAGTCATTTCTTTGGAAGCGGGTTTTTAAGTGCTCTCGAGTCATTTCATTGGAAATGGGTTTTTATGTCCTCTGAGGTCATTTCGTTGGAAGAGGGTTTTTAATTGTTCTGGTGGCCTGTCGTTGGAACCGGGTTTTTAAGTGCTCTGGAGTCATTTCGTTGGAAGTGGGTTTTTAACTGCTCTGGAGTCATTTTGTTGGAAGTGGGTTTTTAAGTGCTCTGGAAGCATTTCGTTGGAAGCAGGATTTTAAGTGCTTTGGAGTCATTTCGTTGGAAGCGGGTTTGTAAGTGCTATTGAAGCACTTCGTTGGAAGCGGGTTTTTAAGTGCTCTGGAGTTATTTCTTTGGAAGTGGCTTTTTAAGTGCTCTGGAGTCATTTCGTTGGAAGCAGGATTTTAACTGCTCTGGAGTCATTTCATTGGAAGCAGGTTTTTAAGTGCTCTGTAGTCATTTCCTTAGAAGCAGGTTTTTAAGTGCTGTGGAGTCATTTCCTTAGAAGCAGGTTTTTAATTGCTCTGGAGTCGCTTTGTTGGAACCGGGTTTGTAAGTGCTCTGAGTCATTTCGTTGGAAGCAGGTTTTTAAGTGCTGTTGAGTCATTTCTTTGAAGCGGATTTTTAAGTACTCTGAACTCATTTGGTTGGAAGCGGATTTTTAAGAGCTCTGGAGTCATTTCGTTGCAAGCGGGTTTAAGTGTTCTGGAGTCTTCTCGTTGGAAGTGGGTTAGTAATTAAACTGGAGTCATTTCTTTGAAGCAGGTTTTTAAGTGCTCTGGAGTCTTTTTTCTTTGAAAGCGGTTTTTAAGTTCGCTGGAGGCATTTCGTGGAAACGGGTTTTTCAGTGCTCTTGAGTCATTTCGTTGGAAGTGGGTTTTAAGTGCTCTTGGGTCATTTCGTTGGAAGCTTGATTTTAAGTGCTCTGGAGTCATTTCGTTGGAAGAAGTTTTTAAGTGTTCTGGTGTCCTGTCATTGGAACCGGTTTTTAAGTGCTCTTGAGTCATTTCGCTGGAAGTGGGTTTTTAAGTGTTCTGGAGTCTTTTCGTTGGAAGCGGGATTTTAAGTGCTCTGGAGTCATTTCGTTGCAAGCGGGGTTTAAGTGTTCTTCAGTCTTCTCGTTGGAAGCGGGTTAGTAATTGAACTGAGTCATTTCTTTGGAAGCAGGTTTTTAAGTGCTCTGGATTCTTTTCGTTAGAAGCGGGTTTTTAAGTTCTCTGGAGGCATTTTGTCGGAAGTGTGTTTGTAAGTGCTCTGGAGTCATTTCCTTGGAAACTTGATTTTAAGTGCTCTGCAGTCATTTCGTTGGAAGAAGTTTTTAAGTGTTCTGGTGTCCTGTCGCTTGAACCGGGTTTTAAGTGCTCTGGAGTTATTTCATTGGAAGTGCGTTTTTATGTGCTCTTGAGTCATTTCTTTGGAAGCGGGTTTTTAAGTGCTATGGAGTCATTTTTTGAAAGCTGGTTTTAAGTGCTCTCAAGGCATTTAGTTGTAAGCGGATGTTTTGCATACTCTTCCGACTTTTCACTGGAAGAGGGCTTTTAAGTGCTCTGCAATCATTTCGTTGGCGTGTTTTAAGTCCTCTGGACACATTTCGTTGGAAGCGGGTTTTTAAGTCCTCTGGATTCATTTCTTTGGAAGAGGGTTTTTAAGTGCTTTGGTGTCCTGTCGTAAACCGGATTTTTAAGTGCTCTGGAGTCATTTTGTTGGAAACGGGTTTTTAAGTGCTCTTGAGTCATTTGATTGGAAGCGGGTTTTTAAGTGCTCTGGAGTCATTTCGTTGGAATCACGATTTTAAGTACTCTGGAGTCATTTCGTTGGAAGCGGGTTTTTAAGTGCTCTGGAGTCATTTCGTTGGAAGCGGGTTTTTAAGTGTTCTCTAGTCATTTTGTTGGGGGCGTTTGTAAGTGGTCTGGAGTCATTTCGTTGGAAGTGGGTTTTTAAGTGGTCTGGAGTCATTTCGTTGGAATTGGGTTTTTAAGTGCTCTGGAGTCATTTCTTTGGAAGCGGATTTTTAAGTGCTCTGGAGTCATTTCTTTGGAAGCGGATTTTTAAGAGCTCTGGAGTCATTTCGTTGGAAGCGGGTTTTTAAGTGCTCTGGAGTCATTTCTATGTAAGCGGGTTTTTAAGTGTCCTCTAGTCATTTTGTTGGGGGCGTTTGTAAGTGGTCTGGAGTCATTTCGTTGGAAGCGGGTTTTTAAGTGCTCTGGAGTCATTTCGTTGGAAGCAGGATTTTAACTGCTCTGTAGTCATTTCATTGGAAGCAGGTTTTTAAGTGCTCTGTAGTCATTTCCTTAGAAGCAGGTTTTTAAGTGCTGTGGAGTCATTTCCTTAGAAGCAGGTTTTTAATTGCTCTGGAGTCATTTTGTTGGAAGCAGGTTTGTAAGTGCTCTGGAGTCATTTCTTTGGAAGCGGGATTTTAAGTGCTCTGGAGTCATTTCGATGGAAGAGGGATTTTAAGTGTTCTGGTGTCCTGTCGTTGGAAACAGGTTTGTATGTGCATGGAGTCATTTCGTTGGAAGTGGGTTTTTATGTGCTCTAAGGTCATTTCATTCGAATCGGTTTTTGAAGAGCACTTGATTCATTTCATTGTAAGTGGGTTTGTAAGTGCTCTAGAGGCATTTCATTAGAAACGGGTTTTTAAGTGTCTGGACTCCTTTCAGTGGAAGCGGGGTTGTAAGTGCTCTGGAGTCTTTTCGTTGGAATCAGGATTTTAAGTACTCTGGAGTCATTTTGTTGGAAGAGGTTTTTTAATTGTTCTGGTGGCCTGTCGTTGGAACCGGGTTTTTAAGTGCTCTGGAGTCATTTCGTTGGAATCAGGATTTTAAGTACTCTGGATTCATTTTGTTGGAAGAGGTTTTTTAATTGTTCTGGTGGCCTGTCGTTGGAACCGGGTTTTTAAGTGCTCTGGAGTCATTTCGTTGGAAGCGGGTTTTTAACTGCTCTAGAGTCATTTCGTTGGAAGCGGATTTTTAACTGCTCTGGAGTCATTTCGTTGGAAGCAGGATTTTAACTGCTCTGGAGCCATTTCATTGGAAGCAGCTTTTTATGTACTCTGGAGTCATTTTGTTGGAAACGGGTTTTTAAGTGCTCTTGAGTCATTTCGTTGGAAGCGGGTTTTTAAGTGGTCTGGAGTCATTTCGTTGGAATTGGGTTTTTAAGTGCTCTGCAGTCATTTCATTGGAAGAGGGTTTTTAAGTCCTCTGGACACATTTCGTTAGGCGGGTTTTTAAGTCCTCTGATTCATTTATTTGGAAGAGGGTTTTAAGTGTTTTGGTGTCCTGTCGTTGGAACCGGTTTTTAAGTGCTCTGGAGTCATTTTGTTGGAAACGGGTTTTTAAGTGCTCTTGAGTCATTTGGTTGGAAGCGGGTTTTTAAGTGCTCTGGAGTCATTTCTTTGGAAGCAGATTTTTAAGTGCTCTGGAGTCATTTCGTTGGAAGCGGGTTTTTAAGTGCTCTGGAGTCATTTCGTTGGAATCACTATTTTAAGTACTCTGGAGTCATTTTGTTGGAAGCGGGTTTTAAGTGTTCTCTAGTCATTTTGTTGGGGTGTTTGTAAGTGGTCTGGTGTCATTTCTTTGGAAGGGGATTTTTAAGTGCTCTGGAGTCATTTCGTTGGAAGCGGGTTTTTATGTGCTCTGGAAGCATTTCGTTGGAAGCAGGTTTTTAACTGCTCTGGAGTCATTTCGTTGGAAGCGGGTTTTTAAGTGCTCTGGAGTCATTTCTTTGGAAGTGGGTTTTTTAGTGCTCTGGAGTCATTTCGTTGGAAGCAGGATTTTAACTGCTCTGGAGTCATTTCATTGGAAGCAGCTTTTTAAGTACTCTGGAGTCATTTTGTTGGAAACGGGTTTTTAAGTGCTCTTGAGTCATTTCTTTGGAAGCGGGTTTTTAAGTGCTCTGGAGTCATTTCGTTGGAATCACTATTTTAAGTACTCTGGAGTCATTTTGTTGGAAGCGGGTTTTTAAGTGTTCTCTAGTCATTTTGTTGGGGGTGTTTGTAAGTGGTCTCGTGTCATTTCTTTGGAAGGGGATTTTTAAGTGCTCTGGAGTCATTTCGTTGGAAGCGGGTTTTTATGTGCTCTGGAAGCATTTCGTTGGAAGCAGGTTTTTAACTGCTCTGGAGTCATTTCGTTGGAAGCGGGTTTTTAAGTGCTCTGGAGTCATTTCTTTGGAAGTGGGTTTTTTAGTGCTCTGGAGTCATTTCGTTGGAAGAGGTTTTTTAAGTGCTCTGGAGTCATTTCATTGGAAGCAGCTTTTTAAGTGCTCTGGAGTCATTTCGTTGGAAGCGCGTTTTTAAGTGCTCTGGAGTCATTTCGTTGGAATCACTATTTTAAGTACTCTGGAGTAATTTTGTTGGAAGCGGGTTTTTAAGTGCTCTGGAGTCCTTTCGTTGGAAGCGGGTTTTTAAGTGCTCTGGAGTCAGTTCTTTGGAATCGGGTTTTTAAGTGCTCTAGACACATTTCGTTGGAAGCGGGTTTTTAAATGCTCTGGACATATTTCGTTGGACGGGGTTTTAAGTGCTCTGGAGTCATTTCGTTGGAAGAGAGTTTTTAAGTGCTCTGGAGTCATTTCTTTGGAAGCGGGTTTTTAAGTGCTCTCGAGTCATTTCATTGGAAATGGGTTTTTATGTCCTCTGAGGTCATTTCGTTGGAAGAGGGTTTTTAATTGTTCTGGTGGCCTGTCGTTGGAACCGGGTTTTTAAGTGCTCTGGAGTCATTTCGTTGGAAGTGGGTTTTTAACTGCTCTGGAGTCATTTTGTTGGAAGCGGGTTTTTAAGTGCTCTGGAAGCATTTCGTTGGAAGCAGGATTTTAAGTGCTTTGGAGTCATTTCGTTGGAAGGGGGTTTGTAAGTGCTATTGAATCATTTCGATGGAAGCGGGTTTTTAAGTGCTCTGGAGTCATTTCTTTGGAAGAGGGTTTTTAAGTGCTCTGGAGTCATTTCGTTGGAAGCAGGATTTTAACTGCTCTGGAGTCGTTTCATTGGAAGCAAGTTTTTAAGTGCTCTGTAGTCATGTCCTTAGAAGCAGGTTTTTAAGTGCTGTGGAGTCATTTCCTTAGAAGCAGGTTTTTAATTGCTCTGGAGTCGTTTTGTGGGAACCGGGTTTGTAAGTGCTCTAGAGTCATTTCTTTGGAAGCAGGATTTTAACTGCTCTGGAGTCATTTCATTGGAAGCAGGTTTTTAAGTGCTCTGTAGTCATTTCCTTAGAAGCAGGTTTTTAAGTGCTGTGGAGTCATTTCCTTAGAAGCAGGTTTTTAATTGCTCTGGAGTCGTTTTGATGGAACCGGGTTTGTAAGTGCTCTGGAGTCATTTCGTTGGAAGCAGGTTTTTAAGTGCTGTTGAGTCATTTCGTTGGAAGCAGGATTTTAACTGCTCTGTAGTCATTTCATTCGAAGCAGGTTTTTAAGTGCTCTGTAGTCATTTCCTTAGAAGCAGGTTTTTAAGTGCTGTGGAGTCATTTCCTTAGAAGCAGGTTTTTAATTGCTCTGGAGTCATTTTGTTGGAAGCAGGTTTGTAAGTGCTCTGGAGTCATTTCTTTGGAAGCGGGATTTTAAGTGCTCTGGAGTCATTTCGATGGAAGAGGGGTTTTAAGTGTTCTGGTGTCCTGTCGTTGGAAACAGGTTTGTAGGTGCATGGAGTCATTTCGTTGGAAGTGGGTTTTTATGTGCTCTGAGGTCATTTCGTTCGAATCGGTTTTTAAGAGCACTTGATTCATTTCATTGGAAGTGGGTTTGTAAGTGCTCTAGAGGCATTTCATTAGAAACGGGTTTTTAAGTGTCTGGACTCCTTTCGGTGGAAGCGGGGTTGTAAGTGCTCTGGAGTCTTTTCGTTGGAATCAGGATTTTAAGTACTCTGGATTCATTTTGTTGGAAGAGGTTTTTTAATTGTTCTGGTGGCCTGTCGTTGGAACCGGGTTTTTAAGTGCTCTGGAGTCATTTCGTTGGAAGCGGGTTTTTAACTGCTCTAGAGTCATTTCGTTGGAAGCGGGTTTTTACGTGCTCTGGAAGCATTTCGTTGGAAGCAGGTTTTTAACTGCTCTGGAGTCAGTTCTTTGGAATCGGTTTTTTAAGTGCTCTAGACACATTTCGTTGGAAGCGGGTTTATAAATGCTCTGGACACATTTCGTTGGACGCGGGGTTTTAAGTGCTCTGGAGTCATTTCGTTGGAAGGGAGTTTTTAAGTGCTCTGGAGTCATTTCGTTGGAATCGGGATTTTAAGTACTCTGGAGTCATTTTGTTGGAAGAGGGTTTTTAATTGTTCTGGTGTCCTGTCGTTGGAACCGGGTTTTTAAGTGCTCTGGAGTCATTTCGTTGGAAGTGGGTTTTTAACTGCTCTGGAGTCATTTTGTTGGAAGCGGGTTTTTAAGTGCTCTGGAAGCATTTCGTTGGAAGCAGGATTTTAAGTGCTTTGGAGTCATTTCGTTGGAAGCGGGTTTGTAAGTGCTATTGAAGTATTTCATTGGAAGCGGGTTTTTAAGTGCTCTGGAGTCATTTCTTTGGAAGTGGCTTTTTAAGTGCTCTGGAGTCATTTCGTTGGAAGCAGGATTTTAACTGCTCTGGAGTCATTTCATTGGAAGCAGGTTTTTAAGTGCTATGTAGTCATTTCCTTAGAAGCAGGTTTTTAATTGCTCTGGAGTCGTTTTGTTGGAACCGGGTTTGTAAGTGCTCTGGAGTCATTTCGTTGGAAGCAGGTTTTTAAGTGCTGTTGAGTCATTTCTTTGGAAGCGGATTTTTAAGTACTCTGAACTCATTTGGTTGGAAGCGGGATTTTAAGAGCTCTGGAGTCATTTCGTTGGAAGAGAGTTTTTAAGTGCTCTGGAGTCATTTCTTTGGAAGCGGGTTTTTATGTGCTCTCGAGTCATTTCATTGGAAGTAGGTTTTTATGTGCTCTGAGGTCATTTCGTTGGAAGAGAGTTTTTAAGTGCACTGGAGTCATTTCATTGGAAGCGGGTTTTTAAGAGCTCTGGAGTCTTTTCGTTGGAAGCGGGTTTTTAATTGCTCTCAAGTCATTTTTTTGGAAGAGGGTTTTTCATTGCTCTTGAGTCAATTCTTTGGAAGCCTGTTTTTATTTGCTCTTGAGTCATTTCGTTGGAAGTGGGTTTTTAAGTGTTCTGGAGTCTTTTCGTTGGAAGCGGGTTTTTAAGTGCTCTGGAGTCATTTCGTTGCAAGCAGGGTTTAAGTGTTCTGGAGTCATTTCGTTGCAAGCGTGGTTTAAGTGTCCTGGAGTCTTCTCGTTGGAAGCGGGTTAGTAATTGAACTGGAGTCATTTCTTTGGAAGCAGGTTTTTAAGTGCTCTGGAGTCTTTTCTTTGGAAGCGGGTTTTTAAGTTCGCTGGAGGCATTTCGGTGGAAACGGGTTTTTCAGTGCTCTTGAGTCATTTCGTTGGAAGCGGGTTTTTAAGTGCTCTTGGGTCATTTCGTTGGAAGCTTGATTTTAAGTGCTCTGGAGTCATTTCGTTGGAAGAAGTTTTTTAAGTGTTCTGGTGTCCTGTCATTGGAACCGGGTTTTTAAGTGCTCTTGAGTCATTTCGTTGGAAGTGGGTTTTTAAGTGTTCTGGAGTCTTTTCGTTGGAAGCGGGTTTTTAAGTGTTCTGGAGTCTTTTCGTTGGAAGCGGGATTTTAAGTGCTCTGGAGTCATTTCGTTGCAAGCGGGGTTTAAGTGTTCTTCAGTCTTCTCGTTGGAAGCGGGTTAGTAATTGAACTGGAGTCATTTCTTTGGAAGCAGGTTTTTAAGTGCTCTGGATTCTTTTCGTTAGAAGCGGGTTTTTAAGTTCTCTGGAGGCATTTTGTCGGAAGTGTGTTTGTAAGTGCTCTGGAGTCATTTCCTTGGAAACTTGATTTTAAGTGCTCTGCAGTCATTTCGTTGGAAGAAGTTTTTTAAGTGTTCTGGTGTCCTGTCGCTTGAACCGGTTTTAAGTGCTCTGGAGTTATTTCATTGGAAGTGCGTTTTTATGTGCTCTTGAGTCATTTCTTTGGAAGCGGGTTTTTAAGTGCTATGGAGTCATTTTTTTGAAAGCTGGTTTTTAAGTGCTCTCAAGTCATTTAGTTGTAAGCGGATGTTTTGCATACTCTTCCGACTTTTCACTGGAAGAGGGCTTTTTAAGTGCTCTGCAATCATTTCGTTGGAAGCGTGTTTTTAAGTCGTCAGGACACATTTCGTTGGAAGCGGGTTTTTAAGTCCTCTGGATTCATTTCTTTGGAAGAGGGTTTTGAAGTGCTTTGGTGTCCTGTCGTAAACCGGGTTTTTAAGTGCTCTGGAGTCATTTTGTTGGAAACGGGTTTTTAAGTGCTCTTGAGTCATTTGATTGGAAGCGTGTTTTTAAGTGCTCTGGAGTCATTTCGTTGGAATCACGATTTTAAGTACTCTGGAGTCATTTCGTTGGAAGCGGGTTTTTAAGTGCTCTGAGTCATTTCGCTGGAAGCGGGTTTTTAAGTGCTCTGAGTCATTTCTATGTAAGCGGTTTTTAAGTGCTCTGGAGTCAGTTCTTTGGAAGAGGTTTTTAAGTGCTCTAGACACATTTCGTTGGAAGCGGGTTTTAAATGCTCTGGATACATTTCGTTGGAAGATTTTTAAGTGCTCTGGAGTCATTTCGTTGGAAGAGAGTTTTTAAGTGCTCTGGAGTCATTTTTTGGAAGCGGATTTTTAAGTGCTCTCGAGTCATTTCATTGGAAGTGGGTTTTTATGTCCTCTGAGGTCATTTTTTCTTTGGAAGCGGCTTTTTAAGTGCTCTGGAGTCATTTCTTTGGAAGCGGGTTTTTACATGCTCTGGAGTCATTTTGTTGGAATCGGGATTTTAAGTACTCTGGAGTCATTTTGTTGGAAGAGGGTTTTTAATTGTTCTGGTGGCCTGTCGTTGGAACCGGTTTTTAAGTGCTCTGAGTCATTTCGTTGGAAGTGGGTTTTTAACTGCTCTGGAGTCATTTAGTTGGAAGTGGGTTTTTAAGTGCTCTGGAGTCATTTCGTTGGAAGCAGGATTTTAACTGCTCTGTAGTCATTTCATTGGAAGCAGGTTTTTAAGTACTCTGTAGTCATTTCCTTTAGAAGCAGGTTTTTAAGTGCTGTGGAGTCATTTCCTTAGAAGCAGGTTTTAATTGCTCTGGAGTCATTTTGTTGGAAGCAGGTTTGTAAGTGCTCTGGAGTCATTTCTTTGGAAGCGGATTTTAAGTGCTATGGAGTCATTTCGATGGAAGAGGGGTTTTAAGTGTTCTGGTGTCCTGTGGTTGGAAACAGTTTTGTACGTGCATGGAGTCATTTCGTTGGAAGTGGGTTTCTATGTGCTCTGAGGTCATTTCGTTCGAATCGGTTTTTAAGAGCACTTGATTCATTTCATTGGAAGTGGGTTTGTAAGTGCTCTAGAGGCATTTCATTAGAAGCGGTTTTTAAGTGTCTGACTCTTTCGTGGAAGCGGGTTGTAAGTGCTCTGGAGTCATTTCGTTGGAATCAGGATTTTAAGTACTCTGGAGTCATTTTGTTGGAAGAGGTTTTTAATTGTTCTGGTGGCCTGTCGTTGGAACCGGTTTTTAAGTGCTCTGGAGTCATTTCTTTTAAAGCGGTTTTTAACTGCTCTAGAGTCATTTCGCTGGAAGCGGGTTTTTAAGTGCTCTGGAGTCATTTCGTTGGAATCACTATTTTAAGTACTCTGGAGTCATTTTGTTGGAAGCGGGTTTTAAGTGTTCTCTAGTCATTTTGTTGGGGGCGTTTGTAAGTGGTCTGAGTCATTTCTTTGGAAGCGGATTTTTAAGTGCTCTGGAGTCATTTCGCTGGAAGCGGGTCTTTAAGTGCTCTGAGTCATTTCGCGTTGGAAGCGGTTTTTAAGTGCTCTGGAGTCAGTTCTTTGAATCGGTTTTTTAAGTGCTCTAGACACATTTCGTTGGAAGCGGGTTTTTAAATGCTCTGGACACATTTCGTTGGACGCGGGGTTTTAAGTGCTCTGGAGTTATTTCGTTGGAAGTGCGTTTTTATGTGCTCTTGAGTCATTTCTTTGGAAGCGGGTTTTTAAGTGCTATGGAGTCATTTTTTTGAAAGCTGGTTTTTAAGTGCTCCCAAGTCATTTAGTTGTAAGCGGATGTTTTGCATACTCTTCCGACTTTTCACTGGAAGAGGGCTTTTTAAGTGCTCTGCAATCATTTCGTTGGAAGCGTGTTTTTAAGTCGTCAGGACACATTTCGTTGGAAGCGGGTTTTTAAGTCCTCTGGATTCATTTCTTTGGAAGAGGGTTTTTAAGTGCTTTGGTGTCCTGTCGTAAACCGGGTTTTTAAGTGCTCTGGAGTCATTTTGTTGAAAACGGGTTTTTAAGTGCTCTTGAGTCATTTGATTGGAAGCGGGTTTTTAAGTGCTCTGGAGTCATTTCGTTGGAATCACGATTTTAAGTACTCTGGAGTCATTTCATTGTAAGCGGGTTTTTAAGTACTCTGGAGTCATTTCGTTGGAAGCGGGTTTTTAAGTGTTCTCTAGTCATTTTGTTGGGGGCGTTTGTAAGTGGTCTGGAGTCATTTCGTTGGAAGCGGGTTTTTAAGTTGTCTGGAGTCATTTCGTTGGAATTGGGTTTTTAAGTGCTCTGGAGTCATTTCTTTGGAAGCAGATTTTTAAGTGCTCTGGAGTCATTTCTTTGGAAGCGGATTTTTAAGTGCTCTGGAGTCATTTCGTTGGAAGCGGGTTTTTAAGTGCTCTGGAGTCATTTCTATGTAAGCGGGTTTTTAAGTGTTCTCTAGTCATTTTGTTGGGGGCGCCAGAAGTGGTCTGGAGTCATTTCGTTGGAAGCGGGTTTTTAAGTGGTCTGGAGTCATTTCGTTGGAATTGGGTTTTTAAGTGCTCTGGAGTCATTTCTTTGGAAGCGGATTTTTAAGTGCTCTGGATTCATTTTGTTGGAAGCGGGTTTTTAAGTGCTCTGGAGTCAGTTCTTTGGAAGAGGGTTTTTAAGTGCTCTAGACACATTTTGTTGGAAGCGGGTTTTTAAATGCTCTGGACACATTTCGTTGAAAACGGGGTTTTAAGTGCTCTGGAGTCATTTCGTTGGAAGAGAGTTTTTAAGTGCTCTGAGTCATTTCTTTGGAAGCGGATTTTTAAGTGCTCTCGAGTCATTTCATTGAAGTGGGTTTTTATGTCCTCTGAGGTCATTTCTTGAAGCGGGTTTTTAAGTGCTCTGAGTCATTTCTTTGGAAGCGGGTTTTTACATGCTCTGGAGTCATTTCGTTGGAATCGGGTTTTTAAGTAATCTGAGTCATTTTGTTGGAAGAGGGTTTTAATTGTTCTGGTGGCCTGTCGTTGGAACCGGGTTTTTAAGTGCTCTGGAGTCATTTCGTTGGAAGTGGGTTTTTAACTGCTCTGGAGTCATTTCATTTGAAGCGGTTTTTAAGTGCTCTGGAAGCATTTCGCTGAAAGCAGGATTTTAAGTGCTTTGGAGTCATTTCGTTGGAAGCGGGTTTGTAAGTGCTATTGAATCATTTCGTTGGAAGCGGGTTTTTAAGTGCTCTGGAGTCATTTCTTTGGAAGTGGGTTTTTAAGTGCTCTGGAGTCATTTCGTTGGAAGCAGGATTTTAACTGCTCTGTAGTCATTTCATTGGAAGCAGGTTTTTAAGTGCTCTGTAGTCATTTCCTTAGAAGCAGGTTTTTAAGTGCTGTGGAGTCATTTCCTTAGAAGCAGATTTTTAATTGCTCTGGAGTCATTTTGTTGGAAGCAGGTTTGTAAGTGCTCTGGAGTCATTTCTTTGGAAGCGGGATTTTAAGTGCTCAGGAGTCATTTCGATGGAAGAGGGGTTTTAAGTGTTCTGGTGTCCTGTCGTTGAAACAGGTTTGTAATGCATGGAGTCATTTCGTTGGAAGTGGGTTTTTATGTGCTCTGAGGTCATTTCGTTCGAATCGGTTTTTAAGAGCACTTGATTCATTTCATTGGAAGTGTGTTTGTAAGTGCTCTAGAGGCATTTCATTATGAGCGGGTTTTTAAGTGTCTGGACTCCTTTCGGTGGAAGCGGGGTTGTAAGTGCTTTGGAGTCATTTCGTTGGAATCAGGTTTTTAAGTACTCTGGAGTCATTTTGTTGGAAGAGGTTTTTTAATTGTTCTGGTGGCCTGTCGTTGGAACCGGGTTTTTAAGTGCTCTGGAGTCATTTCGTTGGAAGCGGGTTTTTAACTGCTCTAGAGTCATTTCGTTGGAAGCGGGTTTTTATGTGCTATGGAAGCATTTCGTTGGAAGCAGGTTTTTAACTGCTCTGGAGTCATTTCGTTGGAAGCAGGATTTTAACTGCTCTGGAGCCATTTCATTGGAAGCAGCTTTTTAAGTACTCTGGAGTCATTTTGTTGGAAACGGGTTTTTAAGTGCTCTTGAGTCATTTCGTTGGAAGCGGGTTTTTAAGTGGTCTGGAGTCATTTCGTTGGAATTGGGTTTTTAAGTGCTCTGCAGTCATTTCATTGGAAGAGGGTTTTTAAGTCCTCTGGACACATTTCGTTGGAAGGGTTTTTAAGTCCTCTGATTCATTTCTTTGGAAGAGGGTTTTTAAGTGTTTTGGTGTCCTGTCGTTGGAACCGGTTTTTAAGTGCTCTGAGTCATTTTGTTGGAAACGGGTTTTTAAGTGCTCTTTAGTCATTTGGTTGGAAGCGGGTTTTTAAGTGCTCTGGAGTCATTTCTTTGGAAGCGGATTTTTAAGTGCTCTGGAGTCATTTCGTTGGAAGCGGTTTTTAAGTGCTCTGGAGTCATTTCGTTGGAATCACTATTTTAAGTACTCTGGAGTCATTTTGTTGGAAGGGTTTTTAAGTGTTCTCTAGTCATTTTGTTGGGGGTGTTTGTAAGTGGTCTGGTGTCATTTCTTTGAAGGGGATTTTAAGTGCTCTGAGTCATTTCGTTGGAAGCGGGTTTTTATGTGCTCTGAAGCATTTCGTTGAAGCAGGTTTTAACTGCTCTGGAGTCATTTCGTTGGAAGCGGGTTTTAAGTGCTCTGAGTCATTTCTTTGGAAGTGGGTTTTAGTGCTCTGGAGTCATTTCGTTGGAAGCAGGATTTTAACTGCTCTGGAGTCATTTCATTGAAGCAGCTTTTAAGTACTCTGGAGTCATTTTGTTGGAAACGGGTTTTTAAGTGCTCTTGAGTCATTTCTTTGGAAGCGGGTTTTTAAGTGTTCTGGAGTCATTTCGTTGGAATTGGGTTTTTAAGTGCTCTGCAGTCATTTCATTGGAAGAGGGTTTTTAAGTCCTCTGGACACATTTCATTGGAAGAGGGTTTTTAAGTGTTTTGGTGTCCTGTCGTTGGAACCGGGTTTTTAAGTGCTTTGGAGTCATTTTGTTGGAAACGGGTTTTTAAGTGCTCTTGAGTCATTTGGTTGGAAGCATGTTTTTAAGTGCTCTGGAGTCATTTCTTTGGAAGCGGATTTTTAAGTGCTCTGGAGTCATTTCGTTGGAAGCGCGTTTTTAAGTGCTCTGGAGTCATTTCGTTGGAATCACTATTTTAAGTACTCTGGAGTAATTTTGTTGGAAGCGGGTTTTTAAGTGCTCTGGAGTCATTTCGTTGGAAGCGGGTTTTTAAGTGCTCTGGAGTCATTTCGTTGGAAGCAGGATTTTAAGTGCTTTGGAGTCATTTCGTTGGAAGCGGGTTTGTAAGTGCTATTGAAGCATTTCGTTGGAAGCGGGTTTTTAAGTGCTCTGGAGTTATTTCTTTGGAAGTGGCTTTTTAAGTGCTCTGGAGTCATTTCGTTGGAAGCAGGATTTTAACTGCTCTGTAGTCATTTCATTGGAAGCAGGTTTTTAAGTGCTCTGTAGTCATTTCCTTAGAAGCAGGTTTTTAAGTGCTGTGGAGTCATTTCCTTAGAAGCAGGTTTTTAATTGCTCTGGAGTCGTTTTGTTGGAACCGGGTTTGTAAGTGTTCTGGAGTGATTTCGTTGCAAGCGGGGTTTAAGTGTTCTGGAGTCTTCTCGTTGGAAGTGGGTTAGTAATTAAACTGGAGTCATTTCTTTGGAAGCAGGTTTTTAAGTGCTCTGGAGTCATTTCTTTGGAAGCGGGATTTTAAGTGCTCAGGAGTCATTTCGATGGAAGAGGGGTTTTAAGTGTTCTGGTGTCCTGTCGTTGGAAACAGGTTTGTACGTGCATGGAGTCATTTCGTTGGAAGTGGGTTTTTATGTGCTCTGAGGTCATTTCGTTCGAATCGGTTTTTAAGAGCACTTGATTCATTTCATTGGAAGTGTGTTTGTAAGTGCTCTAGAGGCATTTCATTATGAGCGGGTTTTTAAGTGTCTGGACTCCTTTCGGTGGAAGCGGGGTTGTAAGTGCTTTGGAGTCATTTCGTTGGAATCAGGTTTTTAAGTACTCTGGAGTCATTTTGTTGGAAGAGGTTTTTTAATTGTTCTGGTGGCCTGTCGTTGGAACCGGGTTTTTAAGTGCTCTGGAGTCATTTCGTTGGAAGCGGGTTTTTAACTGCTCTAGAGTCATTTCGTTGGAAGCGGGTTTTTATGTGCTATGGAAGCATTTCGTTGGAAGCAGGTTTTTAACTGCTCTGGAGTCATTTCGTTGGAAGCAGGATTTTAACTGCTCTGGAGCCATTTCATTGGAAGCAGCTTTTTAAGTACTCTGGAGTCATTTTGTTGGAAACGGTTTTTTAAGTGCTCTTGAGTCATTTCGTTGGAAGCGGGTTTTTAAGTGGTCTGGAGTCATTTCGTTGAATTGGGTTTTAAGTGCTCTGCAGTCATTTCATTGAAGAGGGTTTTTAGTCCTCTGGACACATTTCGTTGGAAGGGTTTTTAAGTCCTCTGGATTCATTTCTTTTGAAGAGGGTTTTTAAGTGTTTTGGTGTCCTGTCGTTGGAACCGGGTTTTTAAGTGCTCTGAGTCATTTTGTTGGAAACGGGTTTTTAAGTGCTCTTTAGTCATTTGGTTGGAAGCGGGTTTTTAAGTGCTCTGGAGTCATTTCTTTGGAAGCGGATTTTTAAGTGCTCTGGAGTCATTTCGTTGGAAGCGGGTTTTTAAGTGCTCTGGAGTCATTTCGTTGGAATCACTATTTTAAGTACTCTGGAGTCATTTTGTTGGAAGCGGGTTTTTAAGTGTTCTCTAGTCATTTTGTTGGGGGTGTTTGTAAGTGGTCTGGTGTCATTTCTTTGGAAGGGGATTTTTAAGTGCTCTGGAGTCATTTCGTTGGAAGCGGGTTTTTATGTGCTCTGGAAGCATTTCGTTGGAAGCAGGTTTTTAACTGCTCTGGAGTCATTTCGTTGGAAGCGGGTTTTTAAGTGCTCTGGAGTCATTTCTTTGGAAGTGGGTTTTTTAGTGCTCTGGAGTCATTTCGTTGGAAGCAGGATTTTAACTGCTCTGGAGTCATTTCATTGGAAGCAGCTTTTTAAGTACTCTGGAGTCATTTTGTTGGAAACGGGTTTTTAAGTGCTCTTGAGTCATTTCTTTGGAAGCGGGTTTTTAAGTGTTCTGGAGTCATTTCGTTGGAATTGGGTTTTTAAGTGCTCTGCAGTCATTTCATTGGAAGAGGGTTTTTAAGTCCTCTGGACACATTTCATTGGAAGAGGGTTTTTAAGTGTTTTGGTGTCCTGTCGTTGGAACCGGGTTTTTAAGTGCTTTGGAGTCATTTTGTTGGAAACGGGTTTTTAAGTGCTCTTGAGTCATTTGGTTGGAAGCATGTTTTTAAGTGCTCTGGAGTCATTTCTTTGAAGCGGATTTTAAGTGCTCTGGAGTCATTTCAGCAGGCGTTTTTAAGTGCTCTGAGTCATTTCGTTGGAATCACTATTTTAAGTACTCTGGAGTAATTTTGTTGGAAGCGGGTTTTTAAGTACTCTGGAGTCATTTCGTTGGAAGCGGGTTTTTAAGTGCTCTGGAGTCAGTTCTTTGGAATCGGGTTTTTAAGTGCTCTAGACACATTTCGTTGGAAGCGGGTTTTTAAATGCTCTGGACACATTTTTTTGGACGCGGGGTTTTAAGTGCTCTGGAGTCATTTCGTTGGAAGAGAGTTTTAAGTGCTCTGGAGTCATTTCTTTGGAAGCGGGTTTTTAAGTGTTCTCGAGTCATTTCATTGAAATGGGTTTTATGTCCTCTGAGGTCATTTCGTTGGAAGAGGGTTTTTAATTGTTCTGGTGGCCTGTTGTTGGAACCGGGTTTTTAAGTGCTCTGGAGTCATTTCGTTGGAAGTGGGTTTTTAACTGCTCTGGAGTCATTTCGTTGGAAGCGGGTTTTTAAGTGCTCTGGAGTCATTTCGTTGGAAGCAGGATTTTAAGTGCTTTGGAGTCATTTCGTTGGAAGCGGGTTTGTAAGTGCTATTGAAGCATTTCGTTGGAAGCGGGTTTTTAAGTGCTCTGGAGTTATTTCTTTGGAAGTGGCTTTTTAAGTGCTCTGGAGTCATTTCGTTGGAAGCAGGATTTTAACTGCTCTGTAGTCATTTCATTGGAAGCAGGTTTTTAAGTGCTCTGTAGTCATTTCCTTAGAAGCAGGTTTTTAAGTGCTGTGGAGTCATTTCCTTAGAAGCAGGTTTTTAATTGCTCTGGAGTCGTTTTGTTGGAACCGGGTTTGTAAGTGCTCTGGAGTGATTTCGTTGCAAGCGGGGTTTAAGTGTTCTGGAGTCTTCTCGTTGGAAGTGGGTTAGTAATTAAACTGAGTCATTTCTTTGGAAGCAGGTTTTAAGTGCTCTGAGTCTTTTTCTTTGGAAGCGGGTTTTAAGTTCGCTGGAGGCATTTCGGTGGAAACGGGTTTTTCAGTGCTCTTGAGTCATTTCGTTGGAAGCGGGTTTTTAAGTGCTCTTGGGTCATTTCGTTGGAAGCTTGATTTTAAGTGCTCTGGAGTCATTTCGTTGGAAGAAGTTTTTTAAGTGTTCTGGTGTCCTGTCATTGGAACCGGTTTTTAAATGCTTTTTAGTCATTTCGTTTGGAAGTGGGTTTTTAAGTGCTCTGAGTCAATTCGTTGCAAGCGGGGTTTAAATGTTCTTCAGTCTTCTCGTTGGAAGCGGGTTAGTAATTGAACTGGAGTCATTTCTTTGGAAGCAGGTTTTTAAGTGCTCTGGATTCTTTTCGTTAGAAGCGGGTTTTTAAGTTCTCTGGAGGCATTTTGTTGGAAGTGTGTTTGTAAGTGCTCTGGAGTCATTTCCTTGGAAACTTGATTTTAAGTGCTCTGCAGTCATTTCGTTGGAAGAAGTTTTTTAAGTGTTCTGGTGTCCTGTCGTTTGAACCGGGTTTTAAGTGCTCTGGAGTTATTTCATTGGAAGTGCGTTTTTATGTGCTCTTGAGTCATTTCTTTGGAAGTGGGTTTTAAGTGCTATGGAGTCATTTTTTTGAAAGCTGGTTTTTAAGTGCTCTCAAGTCATTTAGTTGTAAGCGGATGTTTTGCATACTCTTCCGACTTTTCACTGGAAGAGGGCTTTTTAAGTGCTCTGCAATCATTTCGTTGGAAGCGTGTTTTTAAGTCCTCTGGACACATTTCGTTGGAAGGGTTTTTAAGTCCTCTGATTCATTTCTTTGGAAGAGGGTTTTTAAGTGCTTTGGTGTCCTGTCGTTTAACCGGGTTTTTAAGTGCTCTGGAGTCATTTTGTTGAAACGGGTTTTTAAGTGCTCTTGAGTCATTTGATTGGAAGCGGGTTTTTAAGTGCTCTGAGTCATTTCGTTGGAATCACGATTTTAAGTACTCTGGAGTCATTTCGCTGGAAGGGGTTTTAAGTGCTCTGGAGTCATTTCGAGCCGGAAGCGGGTTTTTAAGTGTTCTCTAGTCATTTTGTTGGAAACGGTTTTTAAGTGGTCTGGAGTCATTTCGTTGGAAGCGGGTTTTTAAGTGGTCTGGAGTCATTTCGTTGGAATTGGGTTTTAAGTGCTCTGGAGTCATTTCTTTTGAAGCGGGTTTTTAAGTGCTCTGGAGTCATTTCGTTGGAAGCGGGCTTTTAAGTGCTCTGGAGTCATTTCTATGTAAGCGGGTTTTTAAGTGCTCTGGAGTCAGTTCTTTGGAAGAGGGTTTTTAAGTGCTCTAGACACATTTTGTTGGAAGCGGGTTTTTAAATGCTCTGGACACATTTCGTTGGACGCGGGTTTTTAAGTGCTCTGGAGTCATTTCGTTGGAAGAGAGTTTTTAAGTGCTCTGGAGTCATTTCTTTGGAAGCGGATTTTTAAGTGCTCTCGAGTCATTTCATTGGAAGTGGGTTTTTATGTCCTCTGAGGTCATTTCGTTGGAAGCGGGTTTTTAAGTGCTCTGGAGTCATTTCTTTGGAAGCGGGTTTTTACATGCTCTGGAGTCATTTCGTTGGAATCGGGATTTTAAGTACTCTGGAGTCATTTTTTTGGAAGAGGGTTTTTAATTATTCTGGTGGCCTGTCGTTGGAACCGGGTTTTTAAGTGCTCTGGAGTTATTTCGTTGGAAGTGGGTTTTTAACTGCTCTGGAGTCATTTCGTTGGAAGCGGGTTTTTAAGTGCTCTGGAAGCATTTCGTTGGAAGCAGGATTTTAAGTGCTTTGGAGTCATTTCGTTGGAAGCAGGTTTGTAAGTGCTATTGAAGCATTTCGTTGGAAGCGGGTTTTTAAGTTCTCTGGAGTCATTTCTTTGGAAGTGGGTTTTTAATTGCTCTGGAGTCATTTTGTTGGAAGCAGGATTTTAACTGCTCTGTAGTCATTTCATTGGAAGCAGGATTTTAACTGCTCTGGAGTCATTTCATTGGAAGCAGGTTTTTAAGTGCTCTGTAGTCATTTCCTTAGAAGCAGGTTTTTAAGTGCTGTGGAGTCATTTCCTTAAAAGCAGGTTTTTAATTGCTCTGGAGTCGTTTTGTTGGAACCAGGTTTGTAAGTGCTCTGGAGTCATTTCGTTGGAAGCAGGTTTTTAAGTGCTGTTGAGTCATTTCTTTGGAAGCTGATTTTTAAGTACTCTGAACTCATTTGGTTGGAAGCGGGATTTTAAGAGCTCTGAGTCATTTTGTTGGAAGGGGGTTTAAGTGTTCTGGAGTCTTCTCGTTGGAAGTGGGTTAGTAATTAAACTGGAGTCATTTCTTTGGAAGCAGGTTTTTAAGTGCTCTGGAGTCTTTTCTTTGGAAGCGGGTTTTTAAGTTCGCTGGAGGCATTTCGGTGGAAACGGGTTTTTCAGTGATCTTGAGTCATTTCGCTTTTTAGCGGGTTTTAAGTGCTCTTGGGTCATTTCGTTGGAAGCTTGATTTTAAGTGCTCTGGAGTCATTTCGTTGGAAGAAGTTTTTTAAGTGTTCTGGTGTCCTGTCATTGGAACCGGGTTTTTAAGTGCTCTTGAGTCATTTCGTTGGAAGTGGGTTTTTAAGTGTTCTGGAGTCTTTTCGTTGGAAGCGGGATTTTAAGTGCTCTGGAGTCATTTCGTTGCAAGCGGGGTTTAAGTGTTCTTCAGTCTTCATTTCTTTGAAGCGGGTTAGTAATTGAACTGGAGTCATTTCTTTGGAAGCAGGTTTTTAAGTGCTCTGGATTCTTTTCGTTAGAAGCGGGTTTTTAAGTTCTCTGGAGGCATTTTGTCGGAAGTGTGTTTGTAAGTGCTCTGGAGTCATTTCCTTGGAAACTTGATTTTAAGTGCTCTGCAGTCATTTCGTTGGAAGAAGTTTTTTAAGTGTTCTGGTGTCCTGTCGTTTGAACCGGGTTTTAAGTGCTCTGGAGTTATTTCATTGGAAGTGCGTTTTTATGTGCTCTTGAGTCATTTCTTTGGAAGTGGGTTTTTAAGTGCTATGGAGTCATTTTTTTGAAAGCTGGTTTTTAAGTGCTCTCAAGTCATTTAGTTGTAAGCGGATGTTTTGCATACTCTTCCGACTTTTCACTGGAAGAGGGCTTTTTAAGTGCTCTGCAATCATTTCGTTGGAAGCGTGTTTTTAAGTCCTCTGGACACATTTCGTTGGAAGCGGGTTTTTAAGTCCTCTGGATTCATTTCTTTGGAAGAGGGTTTTTAAGTGCTTTGGTGTCCTGTCGTTGGAACCGGGTTTTTAAGTGCTCTGGAGTCATTTTGTTGGAAACGGGTTTTTAAGTGCTCTTGAGTCATTTGATTGGAAGCGGGTTTTTAAGTGCTCTGGAGTCATTTCGTTGGAATCACGATTTTAAGTACTCTGAGTCATTTCATTGGAAGCGGTTTTTAAGTGCTTTATTTCCTTGGAAGTGCTTTGGTGTCCTTTCGTAAACCGGGTTTTTAAGTGCTCTGGAGTCATTTTGTTGGAAACGGGTTTTTAAGTGCTCTTGAGTCATTTGATTGAAGCGGGTTTTTAAGTGCTCTGGAGTCATTTCGTTGGAATCATGATTTTAAGTACTCTTTTAAGAGTCATTTCTTTGGAAGCGGGTTTTTAAGTGCTCTGGAGTCATTTCGTTGGAATCGGGTTTTTAAGTGTTCTCTAGTCAGTTTGTTGGGGGCGTTTTTAAGTGGTCTGGAGTCATTTCGTTGGAAGCGGGTTTTTAAGTGGTCTGGAGTCATTTCGTTGGAATTGGGTTTTTAAGTGCTCTGGAGTAATTTCTTTGGAAGCGGATTTTTAAGTGCTCTGGAGTCATTTCTTTTAAGCGGATTTTTAAGAGCTCTGGAGTCATTTCGTTGGAAGCGGGTTTTTAAGTGCTCTGGAGTCATTTCTATGTAAGCGGGTTTTTAAGTGTTCTCTAGTCATTTTGTTGGGGGCGTTTGTAAGTGGTCTGGAGTCATTTCGTTGGAAGCGGGTTTTTAAGTGGTCTGGAGTGATTTCGTTGGAATTGGGTTTTTAAGTGCTCTGGAGTCATTTCTTTGGAAGCGGATTTTTAAGTGCTCTGGAGTCATTTCGTTGGAAGTGGGGTTTTAAGTGCTCTGGAGTCATTTCTATGTAAGCGGGGTTTTAAGTGCTCTGGAGTCAGTTCTTTGGAAGAGGGGTTTTAAGTGCTCTGGAGTCAGTTCTTTGGAAGAGGGTTTTTAAGTGCTCTAGACACATTTCCTTGGAAGCGGGTTTTTAAATGCTCTGGACACAATTCGTTGGACGCGGGTTTTTAAGTGCTCTGGAGTCATTTCGTTGGAAGAGAGTTTTTAAGTGCTCTGGAGTCATTTCTTTGGAAGCGGATTTTTAAGTGCTCTCGAGTCATTTCATTGGAAGTGGGTTTTTATGTTCTCTGAGGTCATTTCGTTGGAAGCGGGTTTTTAACTGCTCTAGAGTCATTTCGTTGGAAGCGGGTTTTTAAGTGCTCTGGAGTCATTTCGTTGGAATCACTATTTTAAGTACTCTGGAGTCATTTTGTTGGAAGCGGGTTTTTAAGTGTTCTCTAGTCATTTTGTTGGGGGCGTTTGTAAGAGGTCTGGAGTCATTTCTTTGGAAGGGGATTTTTAAGTGCTCTGGAGTCATTTCGTTGGAAGCGGGTTTTTAAGTGCTCTGGAGTCATTTCGTTGGAAGCGGGTTTTTAAGTGCTCTGGAGTCATTTCTTTGGAATCGGTTTTTTAAGTGCTCTAGACACATTTCGTTGGAAGCGGGTTTTTAAATGCTCTGGACACATTTCATTGGAAGCAGCTTTTTAAGTACTCTGGAGTCATTTTGTTGGAAACGGGTTTTTAAGTGCTCTTGAGTCATTTCATTGGAAGCGGGTTTTTAAGTGGTCTGGAGTCATTTCGTTGGAATTGGGTTTTTAAGTGCTCTGCAGTCATTTCATTGGAAGAGGGTTTTTAAGTCCTCTGGACACATTTCGTTGGAAGCGGGTTTTTAAGTCCTCTGGATTCATTTCTTTGGAAGAGGGTTTTTAAGTGTTTTGGTGTCCTGTCGTTGGAACCGGGTTTTTAAGTGCTCTGGAGTCATTTTGTTGGAAACGGGTTTTTAAGTGCTCTTGAGTCATTTGGTTGGAAGCGGGTTTTTAAGTGCTCTGGAGTCATTTCTTTGGAAGCGGATTTTTAAGTGCTCTGGAGTCATTTCGTTGGAAGCGGGTTTTTAAGTGCTGGAGTCATTTCAATCACTATTTTAAGTACTCTGGAGTCATTTTGTTGGAAGCGGGTTTTTAAGTGTTCTCTAGTCATTTTGTTGGGGGTGTTTGTAAGTGGTCTGGTGTCATTTCTTTGGAAGGGGATTTTTAAGTGCTCTGGAGTCATTTCGTTGGAAGCGGGTTTTTATGTGCTCTGGAAGCATTTCGTTGGAAGCAGGTTTTTAACTGCTCTGGAGTCATTTCGTTGGAAGCGGGTTTTTATGTCCTCTGAGGTCATTTCTTTGGAAGTGGGAGTTTTCGTTGAAATGTGCCTCTGGAGTCATTTCGTTGGAAGAGGGTTTTTAACTGTTCTGGAGTCATTTCATTGGAACCGGGTTTTAAGTGCTCTGGAGTCATTTTGTTGGAAACGGGTTTTTAACTGTTCTTGAGTCATTTCTTTGGAAGCGGGTTTTTAAGTGCTCTGGAGTCATTTCGTTGGAAGCAGGATTTTTAAGTGCTTTGCAGTCATTTCATTGGAAGGGGTTTTTAAGTCCTCTGGACACATTTCATTGGGCGGGTTTTTTAGTCCTCTGGAGTCATTTCTTTGGAAGTGGGTTTTTAAGTGCTTTGGTGTCATTTCGTTGGAAGCAGGATTTTAACTGCTCTGGAGTCATTTTGTTGGAAACAGGTTTTTAAGTGCTCTGTAGTCATTTCCTTGGAAGCAGGGTTTTAAGTGCTCTGGAGTCATTTCTTTAGAAGCAGGTTTTTAATTGCTCTGGAGTCATTTTGTTGGAACCGGGTTTTAAGTGCTCTGGAGTCATTTCTTTGGAAGCAGGTTTTAACTGCTCTGGAGTCATTTCATTGGAAGCAGGTTTTTAAATGCTCTGGAGTCATTTCCTTTGAAAGCAGGTTTTTAAGTGCTGTGGAGTCATTTCCTTAGAAGCAGGTTTTTAATTGCTCTGGAGTCATTTTGTTGGAAGCAGGTTTTTAAGTGCTCTGGAGTCTTTTCTTTGGAAGCGGGTTTTTAAGTGCTCTCGAGTCATTTCATTGGAAATGGGTTTTATGTCCTCTGAGGTCATTTCGTTGGAAGCGGGTTTTAAGTGCTCTGGAGTCATTTCTTTGGAAGCGGGTTTTTAAGTGCTCTGGAGTCATTTCGTTGGAATCGGGTTTTAAGTACTCTGGAGTCATTTTGTTGGAAGAGGGTTTTTAATTGTTCTGGTGGCCTGACGTTGGAACCGGGTTTTTAAGTGCTCTGGAGTCATTTCGTTGGAAGCGGGTTTTTAACTGCTCTGGAGTCATTTCTTTGGAATCGGGTTTTTAAGTGCTCTAGAAACATTTCGTTGGAAGCAGGATTTTTAAGTGCTTTGGAGTCATTTCGTTGGAAGGGGGTGGACACATTTGAAGCATTTCGATGGAAACGGGTTTTTAAGTGCTCTGGAGTCATTTCTTTGGAAGTGGTTTTTAAGTGCTCTGGAGTCATTTCTTTGGAAGCAGGTTTTTAACTGCTCTGTAGTCATTTCATTGGAAGTGGGTTTTTATTTGTAGTCATTGAAATGGGTTTTTATAAGTCCTCTGAGTCATTTCCTTGGAAGAGGGTTTTTAATTGTTCTGGAGTCATTTTGTTGGAACCAGGTTTTTAAGTGCTCTGGAGTCATTTCTTTGGGAAGCGGGTTTTTAAGTGCTCTGGAGTCATTTCGATGGAAGAGGGTTTTTAAGTGCTCTGGAAGCATTTCGTTGGAAACAGGTTTTAAGTGCATGGAGTCATTTCGTTGGAAGTGGGTTTTTATGTGCTCTTGAGGTCATTTTTTGGAATCGGTTTTTAAGTGCACTGATTCATTTCTTTGGAAGTGGGTTTTTAAGTGCTCTGAGTCATTTCATTGGAAGCGGGTTTTTAACTGCTCTGGACTCCTTTCATTGGAAGCAGGTTTTTAAGTGCTCTGTAGTCATTTCTTTGGAATCAGGTTTTAAGTGCTGTGGAGTCATTTTGTTGGAAGCAGGTTTTTAATTGCTCTGGAGTCCTGTTGTTGGAACCGGGTTTTTAAGTGCTCTGGAGTCATTTCTTTGAAGCAGGTTTTTAACTGCTCTGGTCATTTCGTTGGAAGCGGGTTTTTAAGTGCTCTGTAGTCATTTCGTTAAGTGCTCTGGAAGTCATTTTTTTAAGTGGTTTGTAGTGCTCTGGATCATTTCTTGGAAGCAGGTTTTTAACTGCTCTGGAGCCATTTCATTGGAAGCAGGTTTTTTTTAATTGCTCTGGAGTCATTTTGTTGAAACGGGTTTTTAAGTGCTCTTGAGTCATTTTGTTGGAAGCGGGTTTTTAAGTGCTCTGAGTCATTTCATTGGAAGTGGGTTTTTAAACTGCTCTGCAGTCATTTCATTGGAAGAGGGTTTTTAAGTGCTCTGGACACATTTCTTTAGAAGCGGGTTTTTACATGCTCTGGAGTCATTTCGTTGGAATCGGTTTTGAATACTCTGGAGTCATTTTGTTGGAAGAGGGTTTTAATTGTTCTGGTGGCCTGTCGTTGGAACCGGTTTTTAAGTGCTCTGGAGTCATTTCGTTGGAAGTGGGTTTTTAACTGCTCTGGAGTCATTTCGTTGGAAGCGGGTTTTAAGTGCTCTGGAAGCATTTCGTTGGAAGCAGGATTTTAAGTGCTTTGAGTCATTTCGTTGGAAGCGGGTTTGTAAGTGCTATTGAAGCATTTCGTTGGAAGCGGGTTTTAAGTGCTCTGGAGTCATTTCTTTGGAAGTGGTTTTTAAGTGCTCTGGAGTCATTTCGTTGGAAGCAGGATTTTAACTGCTCTGGAGTCATTTCATTGGAAGCAGGTTTTAAGTGCTCTGTAGTCATTTCCTTAGAAGCAGGTTTTTAAGTGCTGTGGAGTCATTTCCTTAGAAGCAGGTTTTTAATTGCTCTGGAGTCATTTTGTTGGAAGCAGGTTTGTAAGTGCTCTGGAGTCATTTCTTTGGAAGCGGGATTTTAAGTGCTCTGGAGTCATTTCATGGAAGAGGGGTTTTTAAGTGTTCTGGTGTCCTGTCGTTGGAAACAGGTTTGTAAGTGCATGGAGTCATTTCGTTGGAAGTGGGTTTTTATGTGCTCTGAGGTCATTTTTTCGAATCGGTTTTTAAGAGCACTTGATTCATTTCATTGGAAGTGGGTTTTAAGTGCTCTGGAGGCATTTCATTAGAAGCGGGTTTTAAAGTGTCTGGACTCCTTTAAGCGGGGTTGTAAGTGCTCTGGAGTCATTTCGTTGGAATCAGGATTTTAAGTACTCTGGAGTCATTTTGTTGGAAGAGGTTTTTTAATTGTTCTGGTGGCCTGTCGTTGGAACCGGGTTTTTAAGTGCTCTGGAGTCATTTCGTTGGAAGCGGGTTTTTAACTGCTTTAGAGTCATTTCGTTGGAAGCGGGTTTTTACGTGCTCTGGAAGCATTTCGTTGGAAGCAGGTTTTTAACTGCTCTGGAGTCATTTCGTTGGAAGCAGGTTTTTAAGTGCTCTGGAGTCATTTCTTTGGAAGTGGGTTTTTTAGTGCTCTGGAGTCATTTCGTTGGAAGCAGGATTTTAACTGCTCTGGAGCCATTTCATTGGAAGCAGCTTTTTAAGTACTCTGGAGTCATTTTGTTGGAAACGGGTTTTTAAGTGCTCTTGAGTCATTTCGTTGGAAGCGGGTTTTTAAGTGGTCTGGAGTCATTTCGTTGGAATTGGGTTTTTAAGTGCTCTGCAGTCATTTCATTGGAAGAGGGTTTTTAAGTCCTCTGGACACATTTCATTGGAAGCGGGTTTTTAAGTCCTCTGGATTCATTTCTTTGGAAGAGGGTTTTTAAGTGTTTTGGTGTCCTGTCGTTGGAACCGGGTTTTTAAGTGCTCTTGAGTCATTTTGTTGGAAACGGGTTTTTAAGTGCTCTTGAGTCATTTGGTTGGAAGCGGGTTTTTAAGTGCTCTGGAGTCATTTCTTTGGAAGCGGGTTTTTAAGTGCTCTGGAGTCATTTCGTTGGAATCACTATTTTAAGTACTCTGGAGTCATTTTGTTGGAAGCGGGTTTTTAAGTGTTCTCTAGTCATTTTGTTGGGGGCGTTTGTAAGTGGTCTGGTGTCATTTCTTTGGAAGGGGATTTTTAAGTGCTCTGGAGTCATTTCGTTGGAAGCGGGTTTTTATGTGCTCTGGAAGCATTTCGTTGGAAGCAGGTTTTTAACTGCTCTGGAGTCATTTTGTTGGAAGCGGGTTTTTAAGTGCTCTGGAGTCATTTCTTTGGAAGTGGGTTTTTTAGTGCTCTGGAGTCATTTCGTTGGAAGCAGGATTTTAACTGCTCTGGAGTCATTTCATTGGAAGCAGCTTTTTAAGTACTCTGGAGTCATTTTGTTGGAAACGGGTTTTTAAGTGTTCTTGAGTCATTTCTTTGGAAGCGGGTTTTTAAGTGGTCTGGAGTCATTTCGTTAGAATTGGGTTTTTAAGTGCTCTGCAGTCATTTCATTGGAAGAGGGTTTTAAGTCCTCTGGACACATTTCATTGAAGCGGGTTTTTAAGTCCTCTGGATTCATTTCTTTGGAAGAGGGTTTTAAGTGTTTTGGTGTCCTGTCGTTGGAACCGGGTTTTTAAGTGCTCTGGAGTCATTTCTTTGGAAGCGGATTTTTAAGTGCTCTGGAGTCATTTCGTTGGAAGCGGGTTTTTAAGTGCTCTGGAGTCAGTTCTTTGGAATCGGGTTTTTAAGTGCTCTAGAGTCATTTCCTTGAAGCAGGTTTTTAAATGCTCTGGACACATTTCGTTGGACGCGGGGTTTTAAGTGCTGTGGAGTCATTTCGTTGGAAGAGAGTTTTTAAGTGCTCTGGAGTCATTTCTTTGGAAGCGGGTTTTTAAGTGCTCTCGAGTCATTTCATTGGAAATGGGTTTTTATGTCCTCTGAGGTCATTTCGTTGGAAGCGGGTTTTTAAGTGCTCTGGAGTCATTTCTTTGGAAGCGGGTTTTTAAGTGCTCTGGAGTGATTTCGTTGGAATCGGAATTTTAAGTACTCTGGAGTCATTTTGTTGGAAGAGGGTTTTTAATTGTTCTGGTGGCCTGTCGTTGGAACCGGGTTTTTAAGTGCTCTGGAGTCATTTCGTTGGAAGTGGGTTTTTAACTGCTCTGGAGTCATTTCGTTGGAAGCGGGTTTTTAAGTGCTCTGGAAGCATTTTGTTGGAAGCAGGATTTTAAGTGCTTTGGAGTCATTTTGTTGGAAGGGGGTTTGTAAGTGCTATTGAAGCATTTCGATGGAAGCGGGTTTTTAAGTGCTCTGGAGTCATTTCTTTGGAAGTGGGTTTTTAAGTGCTCTGGAGTCATTTCGTTGGAAGCAGGATTTTAACTGCTCTGTAGTCATTTCATTGGAAGCAGGTTTTTAAGTGCTCTGTAGTCATTTCCTTAGAAGCAGGTTTTTAAGTGCTGTGGAGTCATTTCCTTAGAAGCAGGTTTTTAATTGCTCTGGAGTCATTTTGTTGGAAGCAGGTTTGTAAGTGCTCTGGAGTCATTTCTTTGGAAGCGGGATTTTAAGTGCTCTGGAGTCATTTCGATGGAAGAGGGGTTTTAAGTGTTCTGGTGTCCTGTCGTTGGAAACAGGTTTGTACGTGCATGGAGTCATTTCGTTGGAAGTGGGTTTTTATGTGCTCTGAGGTCATTTTTTTCGAATCGGTTTTTAAGAGCACTTGATTCATTTCATTGGAAGTGGGTTTGTAAGTGCTCTAGAGGCATTTCATTAGAAGCGGGTTTTTAAGTGTCTGGACTCCTTTCGGTGGAAGCGGGGTTGTAAGTGCTCTGGAGTCATTTCTTTGGAATCAGGATTTTAAGTACTCTGGAGTCATTTTGTTGGAAGAGGTTTTTTAATTGTTCTGGTGGCCTGTCGTTGGAACCGGGTTTTTAAGTGCTCTGGAGTCATTTCGTTGGAAGCGGGTTTTTAACTGCTCTAGAGTCATTTCGTTGGAAGCGGGTTTTTACGTGCTCTGGAAGCATTTCGTTGGAAGCGGGTTTTTAAGTGCTCTGGAGTCATTTCTTTGGAAGTGGGTTTTTTAGTGCTCTGGAGTCATTTCGTTGGAAGCAGGATTTTAACTGCTCTGGAGCCATTTCATTGGAAGCAGCTTTTTAAGTACTCTGGAGTCATTTTGTTGGAAACGGGTTTTTAAGTGCTCTTGAGTCATTTTGTTGGAAGCGGGTTTTTAAGTGGTCTGGAGTCATTTCTTTGGAATTGGGTTTTTAAGTGCTCTGCAGTCATTTCATTGGAAGCGGGTTTTTAAGTGCTCTGGAGTCATTTCGTTGGAATCACTATTTTAAGTACTCTGGAGTCATTTTGTTGGAAGCGGGTTTTTAAGTGTTCTCTAGTCATTTTGTTGGAACCGGGCGTTTGTAAGTGGTCTGGTGTCATTTCTTTGGAAGGTGATTTTTAAGTGCTCTGGAGTCATTTCATTTGGAAGCGGGTTTTAAGTGCTCTGGAGTCATTTCGTTGGAAGCAGGTTTTTAACTGCTCTGGAGTCATTTCGTTGGAAGCGGGTTTTTAAGTGCTCTGGAGTCATTTCTTTGGAAGTGGGTTTTTTAGTGCTCTGGAGTCATTTCGTTGGAAGCAGGATTTTAACTGCTCTGGAGTCATTTCATTGGAAGCAGCTTTTTAAGTACTCTGGAGTCATTTTGTTGGAAACGGGTTTTTAAGTGCTCTTGAGTCATTTCTTTGGAAGCGGGTTTTTAAGTGGTCTGGAGTCATTTCGTTGGAATTGGGTTTTTAAGTGCTCTGCAGTCATTTCATTGGAAGAGGGTTTTTAAGTCCTCTGGACACATTTCATTGGAAGCGGGTTTTTAAGTCCTCTGGATTCATTTCTTTGGAAGAGGTTTTTAAGTGTTTTGGTGTCCTGTCGTTGGAACCGGGTTTTTAAGTGCTCTGAGTCATTTAGTTGGAAACGGGTTTTTAAGTGCTCTTGAGTCATTTGGTTGGAAGAGGGTTTTTAAGTGCTCTGGAGTCATTTCTTTGGAAGCGGATTTTTAAGTGCTCTGGAGTCATTTCGTTGGAAGCGCGTTTTTAAGTGCTCTGGAATCATTTCGTTAGAATCACTATTTTAAGTACTCTGGAGTAATTTTGTTGGAAGCGGGTTTTTAAGTGCTCTGGAGTCATTTCGTTGGAAGCGGGTTTTTAAGTGCTCTGGAGTCAGTTCTTTGGAATCGGGTTTTTAAGTGCTCTAGACACATTTCGTTGGAAGCGGGTTTTAAATGCTCTGGACATTTCGTTGGAAGCAGGTTTTTAAGTGCTGTGGAGTCATTTCGTTGGAAGAGGTTTTTAGTGCTCTGGAGTCATTTCTTTGGAAGCGGGTTTTTAAGTGCTCTCGAGTCATTTCATTGGAAATGGGTTTTATGTCCTCTGAGGTCATTTAGTTGGAAGCGGTTTTTAAGTGCTCTGGAGTCATTTCTTTGGAAGGGGTTTTTAAGTGCGGGTTTTTTGGAAGCGTGTGCTCTGGAGTCATTTCGTTGGAATCGGGGTTTTTAAGTACTCTGGAGTCATTTTGTTGGAAGTGGGTTTTAATTGTTCTGGAGGCCTTTCGTTGGAACCGGGTTTTTAAGTGCTCTGGAGTCATTTCTTTGGAAGTGGGTTTTTAACTGCTCTGGAGTCATTTCGTTGGAAAGCGGGTTTTAAGTGCTCTGGAAGCATTTCATTTGGAAGCAGGATTTTAAGTGCTTTGGAGTCATTTCGTTGGAAGGGGTTTTTTAAGTGCTATTGAGTCATTTCGATGGAAGCGGGTTTTAAGTGTTCTGGAGTCATTTCTTTGGAAGTGGGTTTTTAAGTGCTCTGGAGTCATTTCTTTGGAAGCAGGATTTTAACTGCTCTGGAGTCATTTCATTGGAAGCAGGTTTTTAAGTGCTCTGTAGTCATTTCCTTAGAAGCAGGTTTTTAAGTGCTGTGGATTCATTTCCTTAGAAGCAGGTTTTTAATTGCTCTGGAGTCGTTTTTATGGAACCGGGTTTTGTAAGTGCTCTGGAGTCATTTCTTTGGAAGCAGGATTTTAACTGCTCTGGAGTCATTTCATTGGAAGCAGGTTTTTAGTCCTCTGTAGTCATTTCCTTGGAAGCAGGTTTTTAAGTGCTGTGAGTCATTTCCTTAGAAGCAGGTTTTTAATTGCTCTGGAGTCATTTTGTTTTTAAGTCAGGTTTGTAAGTGCTCTGCAGTCTTTTCTTTGGAAGCGGGTTTTTAAGTGCTCTCGAGTCATTTCATTGGAAGTGGGTTTTTATGTCCTCTGAGGTCATTTCGTTGGAAGCGGGTTTTTTAGTGCTCTGGAGTCATTTCTTTGGAAGCGGGTTTTTACATGCTCTGGAGTCATTTCGTTGGAATCGGGAATTTTAAGTCCTTTGGAGTCATTTTGTTGGAAGAGGGTTTTAATTGTTCTGGTGGCCTGTCGTTGGAACCGGGTTTTTAAGTGCTCTGGAGTCATTTCGTTGGAAGTGGGTTTTTAACTGCTCTGGAGTCATTTCGTTGGAAGCGGGTTTTTAAGTGCTCTGGAAGCATTTCGTTGGAAGCAGGATTTTAAGTGCTTTGGAGTCATTTCGTTGGAAGGGGGTTTGTAAGTGCTATTGAAGCATTTCGTTGGAAGCGGGTTTTTAAGTGCTCTGGGGTCATTTCTTTGGAAGTGGGTTTTTAAGTGCTCTGGAGTCATTTCGTTGGAAGCAGGATTTTAACTGCTCTGTAGTCATTTCATTGGAAGCAGGTTTTTAAGTGCTCTGTAGTCATTTCCTTAGAAGCAGGTTTTTAAGTGCTGTGGAGTCATTTCCTTAGAAGCATGTTTTTAATTGCTCTGGAGTCATTTTGTTGGAAGCAGGTTTGTAAGTGCTCTGGAGTCATTTCTTTGGAAGCGGGATTTTAAGTGCTCTGGAGTCATTTCGATGGAAGAGGGGTTTTAAGTGTTCTGGTGTCCTGTCGTTTGTAAACAGGTTTTTAAGTGTGCATGGAGTCATTTCGTTGGAAGTGGGTTTTTATGTGCTCTGAGGTCATTTTTTTCGAATCGGTTTTTAAGAGCACTTGATTCATTTCATTGGAAGTGGGTTTGTAAGTGCTCTAGAGGCATTTCATTAGAAGCGGGTTTTTAAGTGTCTGGACTCCTTTCGGTGGAAGCGGGTTGTAAGTGCTCTGGAGTCATTTCTTTGGAATCAGGATTTTAAGTACTCTGGAGTCATTTTGTTGGAAGAGGTTTTTAATTGTTCTGGTGGCCTGTCGTTGGAACCGGGTTTTAAGTGCTCTGGAGTCATTTCGTTTGGAAGCGGGTTTTTAACTGCTCTAGAGTCATTTCGTTATGAAGCGGGTTTTTACGTTTTAAAGAGCTCTGGAAGCATTTCGTTGGAAGCGGGTTTTAAGTGCTCTGGAGTCATTTCTTTGGAAGTGGGTTTTTAGTGCTCTGGAGTCATTTCGTTGGAAGCAGGATTTTAACTGCTCTGGAGCCATTTCATTGGAAGCAGCTTTTTAAGTACTCTGGAGTCATTTTGTTGGAAACGGGTTTTTAAGTGCTCTTGAGTCATTTTGTTGGAAGCGGGTTTTTAAGTGGTCTGGAGTCATTTCGTTGGAATTGGGTTTTTAAGTGCTCTGCAGTCATTTCATTGGAAGAGGGTTTTTTTAGTCCTCTGGACACATTTCGTTGGAAGCGGGTTTTTAAGTCCTCTGGATTCAATTCTTTGGAAGAGGGTTTTTAAGTGTTTTGGTGTCCTGTCGTTGGAACCGGGTTTTTAAGTGCTCTTGAGTCATTTTGTTGGAAACGGGTTTTTAAGTGCTCTTGAGTCATTTGGTTGGAAGCGGGTTTTTAAGTGCTCTGGAGTCATTTCTTTGGAAGCGGATTTTTAAGAGCTCTGGAGTCATTTCGTTGGAAGCGGGTTTTTAAGTGCTCTGGAGTCATTTCGTTGGAATCACTATTTTAAGTACTCTGGAGTCATTTTGTTGGAAGCGGGTTTTTAAGTGTTCTCTAGTCATTTTGTTGGGGGCGTTTGTAAGTGGTCTGGTGTCATTTCTTTGGAAGGTGATTTTTAAGTGCTCTGGAGTCATTTCATTGGAAGCGGGTTTTTATGTGCTCTGGAAGCATTTCGTTGGAAGCAGGTTTTTAACTGCTCTGGAGTCATTTTGTTTAGGCGGGTTTTTAAGTGCTCTGGAGTCATTTCTTTGGAAGTGGGTTTTTTAGTGCTCTGGAGTCATTTCGTTGGAAGCAGGATTTTAACTGCTCTGGAGTCATTTCATTGGAAGCAGCTTTTTAAGTACTCTGGAGTCATTTTGTTGGAAACGGGTTTTTACGTGCTCTTGAGTCATTTCTTTGGAAGCGGGTTTTTAAGTGGTCTGGAGTCATTTCGTTGGAATTGGGTTTTTAAGTGCTCTGCAGTCATTTCATTGGAAGAGGGTTTTTAAGTCCTCTGGACACATTTCATTGGAAGCGGGTTTTTAAGTCCTCTGGATTCATTTCTTTGGAAGAGGGTTTTTAAGTGTTTTGGTGTCCTGTCGTTGGAACCGGGTTTTTAAGTGCTCTGGAGTCATTTAGTTGGAAACGGGTTTTTAAGTGCTCTTGAGTCATTTGGTTGGAAGAGGGTTTTTAAGTGCTCTGGAGTCATTTCTTTGGAAGCGGATTTTTAAGTGCTCTGGAGTCATTTTTATTTAGGCAGCGTTTTTAAGTGCTCTGGAATCATTTCGTTAGAATCACTATTTTAAGTACTCTGGAGTAATTTTGTTGGAAGCGGGTTTTTAAGTGCTCTGGAGTCATTTCGTTGGAAGCGGGTTTTTAAGTGCTCTGGAGTCAGTTCTTTGGAATCGGGTTTTTAAGTGCTCTAGACACATTTCGTTGGAAGCGGGTTTTTAAATGCTCTGGACACATTTCGTTGGACGCGGGGTTTTAAGTGCTGTGGAGTCATTTCGTTGGAAGAGAGTTTTTAAGTGCTCTGGAGTCATTTCTTTGGAAGCGGGTTTTTAAGTGCTCTCGAGTCATTTCATTGGAAATGGGTTTTTATGTCCTCTGAGGTCATTTCGTTGGAAGCGGTTTTTTAAGTGCTCTGGAGTCATTTCTTTGGAAGCGGGTTTTTAAGTGCTCTGGAGTCATTTCGTTGGAATCGGGATTTTAAGTACTCTGGAGTCATTTTGTTGGAAGAGGGTTTTTAATTGTTCTGGAGGCCTGTCGTTGGAACCGGGTTTTTAAGTGCTCTGGAGTCATTTCGTTGGAAGTGGGTTTTTAACTGCTCTGGAGTCATTTCGTTGGAAGCGGGTTTTTAAGTGCTCTGGAAGCATTTCGTTGGAAGCAGGATTTTAAGTGCTTTGGAGTCATTTCGTTGGAAGGGGGTTTGTAAGTGCTATTGAAGCATTTCGATGGAAGCGGGTTTTTAAGTGTTCTGGAGTCATTTCTTTGGAAGTGGGTTTTTAAGTGCTCTGGAGTCATTTCGTTGGAAGCAGGATTTTAACTGCTCTGGAGTCGTTTCATTGGAAGCAGGTTTTTAAGTGCTCTGTAGTCATGTCCTTAGAAGCAGGTTTTTAAGTGCTGTGGATTCATTTCCTTAGAAGCAGGTTTTTAATTGCTCTGGAGTCGTTTTATTGGAACCGGGTTTGTAAGTGCTCTAGAGTCATTTCTTTGGAAGCAGGATTTTAACTGCTCTGGAGTCATTTCATTGGAAGCAGGTTTTTAAGTCCTCTGTAGTCATTTCCTTAGAAGCAGGTTTTTAAGTGCTGTGGAGTCATTTCCTTAGAAGCAGGTTTTTAATTGCTCTGGAGTCATTTTGTTGGAAGCAGGTTTGTAAGTGCTCTGCAGTCTTTTCTTTGGAAGCGGGTTTTTAAGTGCTCTCGAGTCATTTCATTGGAAGTGGGTTTTTATGTCCTCTGAGGTCATTTCGTTGGAAGCGGGTTTTTTAGTGCTCTGGAGTCATTTCTTTGGAAGCGGGTTTTTACATGCTCTGGAGTCATTTCGTTGGAATCGGGATTTTAAGTACTCTGGAGTCATTTTGTTGGAAGAGGGTTTTTAATTGTTCTGGTGGCCTGTCGTTGGAACCGGGTTTTTAAGTGCTCTGGAGTCATTTCGTTGGAAGTGGGTTTTTAACTGCTCTGGAGTCATTTCGTTGGAAGCGGGTTTTTAAGTGCTCTGGAAGCATTTCGTTGGAAGCAGGATTTTAAGTGCTTTGGAGTCATTTCGTTGGAAGGGGGTTTTTAAGTGCTCTGGAGTCATTTCTTTGGAAGTGGGTTTTTTAGTGCTCTGGAGTCATTTCGTTGGAAGCAGGATTTTAACTGCTTTGGAGCCATTTCATTGGAAGCAGCTTTTTAAGTACTCTGGAGTCATTTTGTTGGAAACGGGTTTTTAAGTGCTCTTGAGTCATTTCATTTGGAAGGGTTTTTAAGTGGTCTGGAGTCATTTCGTTGGAAGAATTGGGTTTTTAAGTGCTCTGCAGTCATTTCATTGGAAGAGGGTTTTAAGTCCTGGGGACATTTCTTTTGGAAGCGGGTTTTTAAGTCCTCTGGATTCATTTCTTTGGAAGAGGGTTTTTAAGTGTTTTGGTGTCCTGTCGTTGGAACCGGGTTTTTAAGTGCTCTGGAGTCATTTTGTTGGACACGGGTTTTTAAGTGCTCTTGAGTCATTTGGTTGGAAGGGTGTTTTTAAGTGCTCTGGAGTCATTTCTTTGGAAGCGGATTTTTAAGTGCTCTGGAATCATTTCGTTGGAAGCGCGTTTTTAAGTGCTCTGGAGTCATTTCTTTGGAAGTGGGTTTTTAAGTGCTCTGGAGTCATTTCGTTGGAAGCAGGATTTTAACTGCTCTGTAGTCATTTCATTGGAAGCAGGTGTTTAAGTGCTCTGTAGTCATTTCCTTAGAAGCAGGTTTTTAAGTGCTGTGGAGTCATTTCCTTAGAAGCATGTTTTTAATTGCTCTGGAGTCATTTTGTTGGAAGCAGGTTTGTAAGTGCTCTGGAGTCATTTCTTTGGAAGCGGGATTTTAAGTGCTCTGGAGTCATTTCGATGGAAGAGGGGTTTTAAGTGTTCTGGTGTCCTGTCGTTGGAAACAGGTTTTAAGTGCTGCATGGAGTCATTTCGTTGGAAGTGGGTTTTTATGTGCTCTGAGGTCATTTTTTTCGAATCGGTTTTTAAGAGCACTTGATTCATTTCATTGGAAGTGGGTTTGTAAGTGCTCTAGAGGCATTTCATTAGAAGCGGGTTTTTAAGTGTCTGGACTCATTTTGTTGGAAGCGGGTTTTAAGTGCTCTGGAGTCATTTCGTTGGAATCAGGATTTTAAGTACTCTGGAGTCATTTTGTTGGAAGAGGTTTTTTAATTGTTCTGGTGGCCTGTCGTTGGAACCGGGTTTTTAAGTGCTCTGGAGTCATTTCGTTGGAAGCGGGTTTTTAACTGCTCTAGAGTCATTTCGTTGGAAGCGGGTTTTTACATGCTCTGGAAGCATTTCGTTGGAAGCAGGTTTTTAACTGCTCTGGAGTCATTTCGTTGGAAGCGGGTTTTTAAGTGCTCTGGAGTCATTTCTTTGGAAGTGGGTTTTTTAGTGCTCTGGAGTCATTTCGTTGGAAGCAGGATTTTAACTGCTCTGGAGCCATTTCATTGGAAGCAGCTTTTTAAGTACTCTGGAGTCATTTTGTTGGAAGTGGGTTTTTAAGTGCTCTGCAGTCATTTCATTGGAAGAGGGTTTTTAAGTCCTGGGGACACATTTCGTTGGAAGCGTGTTTTTAAGTCCTCTGGATTCATTTCATTGGAAGAGCGTTTTTAAGTGTTCTGGTGTCCTGTCGTTGGAACCGGGTTTTTAAGTGGTCTGGAGTCATTTCGTTGGAAACGGGTTTTTAAGTGGTCTGGAGTCATTTCGTTGGAAGCGGGTTTTTAAGTGCTCTGGACACATTTCTTTGGAAGCAGGTTTTTAAGTGCTCTGGAGTCATTTCTTTGGAAGAGAGTTTTTAAGTGCTCTGGAGTCATTTCTTTGGAAGCGGGTTTTTTAAGTGCTCTCGAGTCATTTCATTGGAAGTGGGTTTTATGTGCTCTGAGGTCATTTCTTTTGGAAGCAGATTTTAAGTGCTCTGAGTCATTTCTTTGGAAGCGGGTTTTTAAGTGCTCTGGAGTCATTTCTTTGGAAGAGAGTTTTAAGTGCTCTGGAGTCATTTCTTTGGAAGCGGGTTTTAAGTGCTCTTGAGTCATTTCATTGGAAATGGGTTTTTATGTCCTCTGAGGTCATTTCGTTGGAAGAGGGTTTTTAATTGTTCTGGTGGCCTGTCGTTGGAACCGGGTTTTAAAGTGCTCTGGAGTCATTTCGTTGGAAGTGGGTTTTAACTGCTCTGGAGTCATTTTGTGGAATCGGGTTTTAAAGTGCTCTGGAAGCATTTCGTTGGAAGCAGGATTTTAAGTGCTTTGGAGTCATTTCGTTGGAAGGGGTTTTTAAGTGCTATTGAAGCATTTCATTTCATTTGGAAGCGGGTTTTTAAGTGCTCTGGAGTCATTTCTTTAGAAGCAGGTTTTTAATTGCTCTGGAGTCGTTTTGGTGGAACCGGTTTTGTAAGTGCTCTAGAGTCATTTCTTTGGAAGCAGGTTTTAACTGCTCTGGAGTCATTTCATTGGAAGCAGGTTTTTAAATGCTCTGTAGTCATTTCCTTGGAAGCAGGTTTTTAAGTGCTGTGGAGTCATTTCCTTAGAAGCAGGTTTTAATTGCTCTGGAGTCATTTTGTTGGAACCGGGTTTTTAAAGTGCTCTGGAGTCATTTCATTGGAAATGGTTTTTAAGTGCTGTTGAGTCATTTCGTTGGAAGCAGGATTTTAACTGCTCTGTAGTCATTTCATTGGAAGCAGGTTTTTAAGTGCTCTGTAGTCATTTCCTTAGAAGCAGGTTTTTTAAGTGCTGTGGAGTCATTTCCTTAGAAGCAGGTTTTAATTGCTCTGGAGTCATTTTGTTGGAAGCAGGTTTTAAGTGCTCTGGAGTCTTTTTCTTTGGAAGCGGGTTTTTAAGTGCTCTGGAGTCATTTCATTGGAAGTGGGTTTTTATGTCCTCTGAGGTCATTTCGTTGGAAGCGGGTATTTAAGTGCTCTGGAGTCATTTCTTTGGAAGCGGGTTTTTACATGCTCTGGAGTCATTTCGTTGGAATCGGGATTTTAAGGATTCTGGAGTCATTTTGTTGGAAGAGGGTTTTTAATTGTTCTGGTGGCCTGTCGTTGGAACCGGGTTTTTAAGTGCTCTGGAGTCATTTCCTTGGAAGTGGGTTTTTAACTGCTCTGGAGTCATTTCGTTGGAAGCGGGTTTTACGTGCTCTGGAAGCATTTCGTTGGATGCAGGATTTTAACTGCTCTGGAGTCATTTCGTTGGAAGCGGGTTTTTAAGTGCTCTGGAGTCATTTCTTTGGAAGTGGGTTTTTTAGTGCTCTGGAGTCATTTCGTTGGAAGCAGGATTTTAACTGCTCTGGAGCCATTTCATTGGAAGCAGCTTTTTAAGTACTCTGGAGTCATTTTGTTGGAAACGGGTTTTTAAGTGCTCTTGAGTCATTTCGTTGGAAGCGGGTTTTTAAGTGGTCTGGAGTCATTTCGTTGGAATTGGGTTTTTAAGTGCTCTGCAGTCATTTCATTGGAAGAGGGTTTTTAAGTCCTCTGGACACATTTCGTTGGAAGCGGGTTTTTAAGTCCTCTGGATTCATTTCTTTGGAAGAGGGTTTTTAAGTGTTTTGGTGTCCTGTCGTTGGAACCGGGTTTTTAAGTGCTCTGGAGTCATTTTGTTGGACACGGGTTTTTAAGTGCTCTTGAGTCATTTGGTTGGAAGCGGGTTTTTAAGTGCTCTGGAGTCATTTCTTTGGAAGCGGATTTTTAAGTGCTCTGGAGTCATTTCGTTGGAAGCGCGTTTTTAAGTGCTCTGGAGTCATTTCGTTGGAATCACTATTTTAAGTACTCTGGAGTAATTTTGTTGGAAGCGGGTTTTTAAGTGCTCTGGAGTCATTTCTTTTAGGCGGGTTTTTAAGTGCTCTGGAGTCAGTTCTTTGGAATCGGGTTTTTAAGTGCTCTAGACACATTTCGTTGGAAGCGGGTTTTTAAATGCTCTGGACACATTTCGTTAGACGCGGGGTTTTAAGTGCTCTGGAGTCATTTCGTTGGAAGAGAGTTTTTAAGTGCTCTGGAGTCATTTCTTGGAAGCGGTTTTTAAGTGCTCTCGAGTCATTTCATTGAAATGGGTTTTATGTCCTCTGAGGTCATTTCGTTTGGAATTGGGTTTTTAAGTGCTCTGGAGTCATTTCTTTGGAAGCGGGTTTTTAAGTGCTCTGGAGTCATTTCGTTGGAATCGGGTTTTTTAAGTACTCTGGAGTCATTTTTGTTGGAAGAGGGTTTTTAATTGTTCTGGTGGCCTGTCGTTGGAACCGGTTTTTAAGTGCTCTGGAGTCATTTTGTTGGAAGTGGGTTTTTAACTGCTCTGGAGTCATTTTAGTTGGAAGCGGGTTTTTAAGTGCTCTGGAAGCATTTCGTTGGAAGCAGGATTTTAAGTGCTTTGGAGTCATTTCGTTGGAAGGGGGTTTGTAAGTGCTATTGAAGCATTTCGATGGAAGCGGGTTTTTAAGTGCTCTGGAGTCATTTCTTTGGAAGTGGGTTTTTAAGTGCTCTGGAGTCATTTCGTTGGAAGCAGGATTTTAACTGCTCTGGAGTCGTTTCATTGGAAGCAGGTTTTTAAGTGCTCTGTAGTCATGTCCTTAGAAGCAGGTTTTTAAGTGCTGTGGAGTCATTTCCTTAGAAGCAGGTTTTTAATTGCTCTGGAGTCATTTCGTTGGAAGCAGGTTTTTAAGTGCTGTTGAGTCATTTCGTTGGAAGTAGGATTTTAACTGCTCTGTAGTCATTTCATTGGAAGCAGGTTTTTAAGTGCTCTGTAGTCATTTCCTTAGAAGCAGGTTTTTAAGTGCTGTGGAGTCATTTCCTTAGAAGCAGGTTTTTAATTGCTCTGGAGTCATTTTGTTGGAAGCAGGTTTGTAAGTGCATTGGAGTCTTTTCTTTGGCAGCGGGTTTTTAAGTTCGCTAGAGGCATTTCGGTGGAAACGGGTTTTTAAGTGCTCTTGAGTCATTTCGTTGGAAGCGGGTTTTAAGTGCTCTGGAGTCATTTCATTGGAAGCGGGTTTTTAAGAGCTCTGGAGTCTTTTTGTTGGAAGGTTTTTAATTGCTCTGGTGTCATTTTGTTGGAAGAGGGTTTTTAATTGCTCTTGAGTCAATTCTTTGGAAGCCTGCTTTTATTTGCTCTTGAGTCATTTCGTTTGAAGTGGGTTTTTAAGTGTTCTGGAGTCTTTTCGTTGGAAGAGGGTTTTTAAGTGCTCTGGAGTCATTTCGTTGGAAGCAGTTTTTATGTGCTCTTGAGTCATTTCTTTGGAAGGGTTTTTAAGTGCTCTGGAGTCATTTCCTTGGATTCTTGATTTTAAGTTGTCTGGAGTCATTTCGTTGGAAGCGGGTTTTTAAATCTTCTGGAGTCGTTTCGTTGGAAGCAGGTTTATAAGTGCTGTGGAGTCATTTTGTTGGAAGTGTGTTTTTACGTGCTCTACAGTCATTTCCTTGTAAGCTTGATTTTAAGTGCTCTAGAGTCATTTCGTTGGAAGAAGTTTTTTAAGTGTTCTGGTGTCCTGTCGTTGGAACCGGGTTTTTAAGTTCTCTGGAGTTATTTCGTTGGAAGCTGTTTTAAGTGCTCTGGAGTCATTTCGTTGGAAGTGCATTTTTATGTGCTCTGGACAGTCATTTCGTTCGAAGCGGGATTTTAAGTGGTATGGAGTCATTTCTTTGGAAGTGGGTTTGTAAGTGCTCTGGAGTCATTTCTTTGGAAGCAGGTTTTTAAGTGCTATGGAGTCATTTTTTTGAAAGCTGGTTTTTAAGTACTATGGAGTCATTTTTTTGAAAGCTGGTTTTTAAGTGCTCTGGAGTCATTTAGTTGTAAGCGGGATTTTTGCATACTCTTCCGAGTCATTTCACTGGAAGAGGGCTTTTAAGTGCTCTGAGTCATTTCGTTGGAAGCGGGTTTGTAAGTGCTCTGGAGTCATTTCTTTGGAAATGGGATTTTAAGTGCTCTGGAGTCATTTCAATGGAAGAGGGTTTTTAAGTGTTCTGGTGTCCTGTTGTTGGAAACAGGTTTGTAAGTGAATGGAGTCATTTCGTTGGAAGCGGGTTTTTAAGTGATATGGAGTCATTTCGTTTGGAAGTGGGTTTTTAAGTGCTCTGGAGTCATTTCGTTGGAATTGGGTTTTTAAGTGCACTTGATTCATTTCATTGGAAGTGGGTTTTTAAGTGCTCTGGAAGCATTTCATGGAAGCAGGTTTTTAACTGCTCTGGAGTCATTTCTTTGGAAGCGGGTTTTTAAGTGCTCTGGAGTCATTTTGTTGGAGGAGGGTTTAATTGCTCTTGTGTCATTTCGTTGGAACCGGGTTTTAAGTGCTCTGGAGTCATTTCATTGGAAGCGGGTTTTTAAGTGCTCTGGAGTCATTTCTTTGAAAGCGGGTTTTAAGTGCTCTGGAGTCATTTCGTTGGAAGCAGGTTTTTAACTGCTCTGGAGTCATTTTGTTGGAAACGGGTTTTTAAGTGCTCTGGAGTCATTTCTTTGGAAGTGGGTTTTTAGTGCTCTGGAGTCATTTCGTTGGAAGCAGGATTTTAACTGCTCTGGAGTCATTTCATTGGAAGCGGGTTTTTAAGTGCTCTGGAGTCATTTCTTTGGAAGTGGGTTTTTAAGTGCTCTGGAGTCATTTTGTTGGAAGCAGGTTTTTAACTGCTCTGGAGTCATTTTGTTGGAAGCGGGTTTTTAAGTGTTCTGGAGTCATTTTGTTGGAAACGGTTTTTAAGTGCTCTTGAGTCATTTCATTGGAAGTGGGTTTTTAAGTGGGTCTGGAGTCATTTCGTTGGAATTGGGTATTTAAGTGCTCTGCAGTCATTTCTTTGGAAGCGGTTTTTAAGTCCTCTGGACACATTTCGTTGGAAGCGGTTTTTAAGTGCTTCTGGATTCATTTCATTGGAAGAGGTTTTTAATTGTTCTGGTGTCCTGTCATTGGAACCGGTTTTTAAGTGCTCTGGAGTCATTTCGTTGGAAGCGGGTTTTTAATTGCTCTGGAGTCATTTTGTTGGAACCGGGTTTTTAAGTGCTCTGGAGTCATTTCTTTGGAAGCAGGTTTTTAAGTGCTCTGGAGTCATTTCTTTGAAGAGGTTTTTAAGTGCTCTGAGTCATTTCTTTGGAAGCAGGTTTTTAAGTGCTCTGGAGTCATTTCATTGGAAGTGGGTTTTTAATTGCTCTGAGGTCATTTTGTTGGAACAGATTTTAACTGCTCTGGAGTCATTTCATTGGAAGCGGGTTTTTAAGTGCTCTGGAGTCATTTCTTTGGAAGAGGATTTTAAGTGCTCTGGAGTCATTTCTTTGAAGCGGGTTTTAAGTGCTCTGAGTCATTTCATTGGAAATGGGTTTTTAAGTCCTCTGAGGTCATTTCTTTGGAAGAGGGTTTTTAATTGTTCTGGTGTCATTTCGTTGGAACCGGGTTTTTAAGTGCTCTGGAGTCATTTCATTGGAAGTGGGTTTTTAAGTGCTCTGGAGTCATTTCGTTGGAAGCGGGTTTTTAAGTGCTCTGGAGTCATTTCTTTGGAAGCAGGATTTTAAGTGCTCTGGAGTCATTTCGTTGGAAGCGGGTTTTTAAGTGCTCTGGAGTCATTTCGTTGGAAGCGGGTTTTTAAGTGCTCTGGAGTCATTTCTTGGAGTCATTTGTTCATTTTGGTGGAACGGGTTTTTAAGTGCTCTGGAGTCATTTCTTTGGAAGCAGGTTTTTAAGTGCTCTGGAGTCATTTCTTTGGAAGCGGGTTTTTAAGTGCTCTGGAGTCATTTCGTTGGAAGCAGGTTTTTAAGTGCTCTGGAGTCATTTCGTTGGAAGCAGGTTTTTAAGTGCTCTGGAGTCATTTCGTTGGAAGCGGGTTTTTAAGTGCTCTGGAGTCATTTCGTTGTAAGGGTTTTAAAGTGCTCTGGAGTCATTTCGTTGGAAGCGGGTTTTTCTGTGCTCTGGAGTCATTTCTTTGGAAGCGGGTTTTTAAAGTGCTCTGGAGTCATTTCGTTGGAAGCGGGTTTTTAAGTGCTCTGGAGTCATTTCATTGGAAGCAGGTTTTTAAGTGCTCTGGAGTCATTTTTTGTTGGAAGCGGGTTTTTAAGTGCTCTGGAGTCATTTCTTTGGAAGCGGGTTTTTAAGTGCTCTGGAGTCATTTCATTGGAAATGGGTTTTTAAGTGCTCTGAGGTCATTTCTTTGGAATCGGGTTTTTTAAGTGCTCTGGAGTCATTTCTTTGGAAGCGGGTTTTTAAGTGCTCTGGAGTCATTTCGTTGGAATCGGGTTTTTAAGTACTCTGGAGTCATTTTGTTGGAAGAGGGTTTTAATTGTTCTGGTGTCATTTCGTTGGAACCGGTTTTTAAGTGCTCTGGAGTCATTTCTTTGGAAGTGGGTTTTTAACTGCTCTGGAGTCATTTCGTTGGAAGCGGGTTTTTAAGTGCTCTGGAGTCATTTCTTTTGAAGCAGGGTTTTAAGTGCTCTGGAGTCATTTCATTGGAAGGGGTTTTTAAGTGCTCTTGAAGTCATTTCGATGGAAGCGGGTTTTTAAGTGCTCTGGAGTCATTTCTTTGGAAATGGGTTTTTAAGTGCTCTGGAGTCATTTCGTTGGAAGCAGGATTTTAACTGCTCTGGAGTCATTTCTTTGGAAGCAGGTTTTTAAGTGCTCTGTAGTCATTTCGTTGGAATCAGGTTTTTAAGTGCTCTGGAGTCATTTCGTTGGAAGCGGGTTTTTAAGTGCTCTGGAGTCATTTTGTTGGAAGCGGGTTTTTAAGTGCTCTGGAGTCATTTCGTTGGAAGCAGGTTTTTAAGTGCTCTCGAGTCATTTCATTGGAAGCGGGTTTTTAAGTGCTCTGGAGTCATTTCGTTGGAAGCAGGTTTTTAAGTGCTCTGGAGTCATTTCGTTGGAAGCGGGTTTTTAAGTGCTCTGGAGTCATTTCGTTGGAAGCGGGTTTTTAAGTGCTCTGGAGTCATTTCTTTGGAAGCGGGTTTTTAAGTGCTCTGGAGTCATTTCGTTGGAAGCGGGTTTTTATGTGCTCTGGAGTCATTTCATTGGAAGCAGGTTTTTATGTGCTCTGGAGTCATTTCCTTGGAAGCAGGTTTTTATGTGCTCTGGAGTCATTTTGTTGGAAGCGGGTTTTTAATTGCTCTGGAGTCATTTTGTTGGAAGGTTTTAAGTGCTCTGTCATTTTAAGCAGTTTTAACTGCTCTGAGTCATTTCTTTGGAAGCAGGTTTTTAAGTGCTCTGTAGTCATTTCCTTGGAAGCAGGTTTTTAAGTGCTTTGAGTCATTTCGTTTGAAGTGGGTTTTAAGTGCTCTGGAGTCATTTTGTTGGAAGCAGGTTTTAAGTGCTCTGGAGTCATTTCTTGGAAGCAGTTTTTAAGTGCTCTGAGTCATTTCATTGAAGCAGGTTTTTAAGTGCTCTGGAGTCATTTTGTTGAAGCGGGTTTTAAGTGCTCTGAGTCATTTCATTGGAAGCGGGTTTTTAAGTGCTCTGAATTGGTCTTCTTTGTTGGAAGTCATTTAATTGCTCTCAAGTCATTTGTTGGAAGTCTGGTTTTTAAGTGCTCTGAGTCATTTCTTTGGAAGTGGTTTTTAAGTGTTCTGAGTCATTTCGTTTGGAAGTGGGTTTTTAAGTGCTCTGGAGTCATTTTGTTGGAAGCAGTTTTTATGTGCTCTGAGTCATTTCTTTGGAAGCAGGTTTTTAAGTGCTCTGGAGTCATTTCGATGGAAGAAGGATTTTAAGTGCTCTGGTCATTTCCTTGGAAGCGGGTTTTTAAGTTGTCTGAGTCATTTCACTTGGAAGCGGGTTTTTAAGTGAGTCAGTCTTTTTGGAAGTTATTTTAAGTGCTGTGGTCATTTTGTTGTTTTTAAGTGCTCTGGAGTCATTTCCTTGGAAGAAGGTTTTTAAGTGCTCTAGTGTCATTTCGTTGGAAGAAGTTTTTAAGTTCTTCTGGGTTATTTCCTTTGGAACCTGTTTTTAAGTTCTCTGGAGTCATTTCTTTGGAAGTGCTGGTTTTATGTGCTCTGGAGTCATTTCGTTTGATGCATTTTTAAGTGCTCTGGAGTCATTTCTTTGGAAGTGGGTTTTAAGTGCTATGGAGTCATTTCTTTGGAAGTGGGTTTGTAAGTGCTCTGGTCATTTCTTTGGAAGGTTTTTAAGTGCTATGGAGTCATTTTTTTGAAAGCTGGTTTTTAAGTACTATGGAGTCATTTTTTTGAAAGCTGGTTTTTAAGTGCTCTCAAGTCATTTAGTTGTAAGCGGATTTTTGCATACTCTTCCGACTTTTCACTGGAAGAGGGCTTTTTAAGTGCTCTGGAGTCATTTCGTTGGAAGCGGGTTTGTAAGTGCTCTGGAGTCATTTCTTTGGAAGCGGGATTTTAAGTGCTCTGGAGTCATTTCAATGGAAGAGGGGTTTTAAGTGTTCTGGTGTCCTGTTGTTGGAAACAGGTTTGTAAGTGAATGGAGTCATATCGTTGGAAGCGGGATTTTAAGTGATATGGAGTCATTTCGTTGGAAGTGGGTTTTTATGTGCTCTGAGGTCATTTCGTTCGAATTGGGTTTTTAAGTGCACTTGATTCATTTCATTGGAAGTGGGTTTTTACGTGCTCTGGAAGCATTTCGTTGGAAGCAGGTTTTTAACTGCTCTGGAGTCATTTCGATGGAAGCGGGTTTTTAAGTACTCTGGAGTCATTTTGTTGGAGGAGGGTTTTTAATTGTTCTTGTGGCCTATCGTTGGAACCGGGTTTTTAAGTGCTCTGGAGTCATTTCGTTGGAAGCGGGTTATTAACTGCTCTAGAGTCATTTCGTTGAAAGCGGGTTTTTACGTGCTCTGGAAGCATTTCGTTGGAAGCAGGATTTTAACTGCTCTGGAGTCATTTCGTTGGAAGCGGGTTTTTAAGTGCTCTGGAGTCATTTCTTTGGAAGTGGGTTTTTTAGTGCTCTGGAGTCATTTCGTTGGAAGCAGGATTTTAACTGCTCTGGAGTCATTTCATTGGAAGCGGGTTTTTAAGTGCTCTGGAGTCATTTCTTTGGAAGTGGGTTTTTTAGTGCTCTGTAGTCATTTCGTAGGAAGCAGGATTTTAACTGCTCTGGAGTCATTTCGTTGGAAGCGGGTTTTTAAGTGTTCTGGATTCATTTTGTTGGAAACGGGTTTTTAAGTGCTCTTGAGTCATTTCGTTGGAAGCGGGTTTTTAAGGGGTCTGGAGGCATTTCGTTGGAATTGGGTATTTAAGTGCTCTGCAGTCATTTCCTTGGAAGCGGTTTTTTAAGTCCTCTGGACACATTTCGTTGGAAGCGTGTTTTTAAGTCCTCTGGATTCATTTCATTGGAAGAGCGTTTTTAAGTGTTCTGGTGTCCTGTCATTGGAACCGGGTTTTTAAGTGGTCTGGAGTCATTTCGTTGGAAACGGGTTTTTAAGTGGTCTGGAGTCATTTCGTTGGAAGCGGGTTTTTAAGTGCTCTGGACACATTTCTTTGGAAGCGGGTTTTTAAGTGCTCTGGAGTCATTTCTTTGGAAGAGAGTTTTTAAGTGCTCTGGAGTCATTTCTTTGGAAGCGGGTTTTTAAGTGCTCTCGAGTCATTTCATTGGAAGTGGGTTTTTATGTGCTCTGAGGTCATTTCGTTGGAAGCAGATTTTAAGTGCTCTGGAGTCATTTCTTTGGAAGCGGGGTTTTAAGTGCTCTGGAGTCATTTCTTTGGAAGAGAGTTTTTAAGTGCTCTGGAGTCATTTCTTTGGAAGCGGGTTTTTAAGTGCTCTTGAGTCATGTCATTGGAAATGGGTTTTTATGTCCTCTGAGGTCATTTCGTTGGAAGAGGGTTTTTAATTGTTCTGGTGGCCTGTCGTTGGAACCGGGTTTTTAAGTGCTCTGGAGTCATTTCGTTGGAAGTGGGTTTTTAACTGCTCTGGAGTCATTTCGTTGGAAGCGGGTTTTTAAGTGCTCTGGAAGCATTTCGTTGGAAGCAGGATTTTAAGTGCTTTGGAGTCATTTCGTTGGAAGGGGGTTTGTAAGTGCTATTGAAGCATTTCGATGGAAGCGGGTTTTTAAGTGCTCTGGAGTCATTTCTTTAGAAGCAGGTTTTTAATTGCTCTGGAGTCGTTTTGGTGGAACCGGTTTTGTAAGTGCTCTAGAGTCATTTCTTTGGAAGCAGGATTTTAACTGCTCTGGAGTCATTTCATTGGAAGCAGGTTTTTAAGTGCTCTGTAGTCATTTCCTTAGAAGCAGGTTTTTAAGTGCTGTGGAGTCATTTCCTTAGAAGCAGGTTTTTAATTGCTCTGGAGTCGTTTTGTTGGAACCGGGTTTGTAAGTGCTCTGGAGTCATTTCGTTGGAAGCAGGTTTTTAAGTGCTGTTGAGTCATTTCGTTGGAAGCAGGATTTTAACTGCTCTGTAGTCATTTCATTGGAAGCAGGTTTTTAAGTGCTCTGTAGTCATTTCCTTAGAAGCAGGTTTTTAAGTGCTGTGGAGTCATTTCCTTAGAAGCAGGTTTTTAATTGCTCTGGAGTCATTTTGTTGGAAGCAGGTTTGTAAGTGCTCTGGAGTCTTTTCTTTGGAAGCGGGTTTTTAAGTGCTCTCGAGTCATTTCATTGGAAGTGGGTTTTTATGTCCTCTGAGGTCATTTCGTTGGAAGCGGGTATTTAAGTGCTCTGGAGTCATTTCTTTGGAAGCGGGTTTTTACATGCTCTGGAGTCATTTCGTTGGAATCGGGATTTTAAGGATTCTGGAGTCATTTTGTTGGAAGAGGGTTTTTAATTGTTCTGGTGGCCTGTCGTTGGAACCGGGTTTTTAAGTGCTCTGGAGTCATTTCCTTGGAAGTGGGTTTTTAACTGCTCTGGAGTCATTTCGTTGGACGCGGGTTTTTAAGTGCTCTGGAAGCATTTCTTTGGAAGCAGGATTTTAAGTGCTTTGGAGTCATTTCGTTGGAAGGGGGTTTGTAAGTGCTATTGAAGCATTTCGTTGGAAGCGGGTTTTTAAGTGCTCTGGAGTCATTTCTTTGGAAGTGGGTTTTTAAGTGCTCTGGAGTCATTTCGTTGGAAGCAGGATTTTAACTGCTCTGTAGTCATTTCGTTGGAAGCAGGTTTTTAAGTCCTCTGTAGTCATTTCCTTAGAAGCAGGTTTTTAAGTGCTGTGGAGTCATTTCCTTAGAAGCAGGTTTTTAATTGCTCTGGAGTCATTTTGTTGGAAGCAGGTTTGTAAGTGCTCTGGAGTCATTTCTTTGGAAGCGGGATTTTAAGTGCTCTGGAGTCATTTCGATGGAAGAGGGGTTTTAAGTGTTCTGGTGTCCTGTCGTTGGAAACAGGTTTGTACGTGCATGGAGTCATTTCATTGGAAGTGGGTTTTTATGTGCTCTGAGGTCATTTTTTTCGAATCGGTTTTTAAGAGCACTTGATTCATTTCATTGGAAGTGGGTTTGTAAGTGCTCTAGAGGCATTTCATTAGAAGCGGGTTTTTAAGTGTCTGGACTCCTTTCGGTGGAAGCGGGGTTGTAAGTGCTCTGGAGTCATTTCGTTGGAATCAGGATTTTAAGTACTCTGGAGTCATTTTGTTGGAAGAGGTTTTTTAATTGTTCTGGTGGCCTGTCGTTGGAACCGGGTTTTTAAGTGCTCTGGAGTCATTTCGTTGGAAGCGGGTTTTTAACTGCTCTAGAGTCATTTTGTTGGAAGCGGGTTTTTACGTGCTCTGGAAGCATTTCGTTGGAAGCAGGTTTTTAACTGCTCTGGAGTCATTTCGTTGGAAGCGGGTTTTTAAGTGCTCTGGAGTCATTTCTTTGGAAGTGGGTTTTTTAGTGCTCTGTAGTCATTTCGTTGGAAGCAGGAATTTAACTGCTCTGGAGCCATTTCATTGGAAGCAGCTTTTTAAGTACTCTGGAGTCATTTTGTTGGAAACAGGTTTTTAAGTGCTCTTGAGTCATTTCGTTGGAAGCGGGTTTTTAAGTGGTCTGGAGTCATTTCGTTGGAATTGGGTTTTTAAGTGCTCTGCAGTCATTTCATTGGAAGAGGGTTTTTAAGTCCTCTGGACACATTTCGTTGGAAGCGGGTTTTTAAGTCCTCTGGATTCATTTCTTTGGAAGAGGGTTTTTAAGTGTTTTGGTGTCCTGTCGTTGGAACCGGGTTTTTAAGTGCTCTGGAGTCATTTTGTTGGAAACGGGTTTTTAAGTGCTCTTGAGTCATTTGGTTGGAAGCGGGTTTTTAAGTGCTCTGGAGTCATTTCTTTGGAAGCGGATTTTTAAGTGCTCTGGAGTCATTTCGTTGGAATCACTATTTTAAGTACTCTGGAGTCATTTAGTTGGAAGCGGGTTTTTAAGTGTTCTCTATTCATTTTGTTGGGGGTGTTTGTAAGTGGTCTGGTGTCATTTCTTTGGAAGGGGATTTTTAAGTGCTCTGGAGTCATTTCGTTGGAAGCGGGTTTTTATGTCCTCTGGAAGCATTTCGTTGGAAGCAGGTTTTTAACTGCTCTGGAGTCATTTCTTTGGAAGCGGGTTTTTAAGTGCTCTGGAGTCATTTCCTTGGAAGTGGGTTTTTTAGTGCTCTGGAGTCATTTCGTTGGAAGCAGGATTTTAACTGCTCTGGAGTCATTTCATTGGAAGCAGCTTTTTAAGTACTCTGGAGTCATTTTGTTGGAAACGGGTTTTTAAGTGCTCTTGAGTCATTTCTTTGGAAGCGGGTTTTTAAGTGGTCTGGAGTCATTTCGTTGGAATTGGGTTTTTAAGTGCTCTGCAGTCATTTCATTGGAAGAGGGTTTTTAAGTCCTCTGGACACATTTCATTGGAAGCAGGTTTTTAAGTCCTCTAGATTCATTTCTTTGGAAGTGGGTTTTTAAGTGTTTTGGTGTCCTGTCGTTGGAACCGGGTTTTTAAGTGCTCTGGAGTCATTTTGTTGGAAACGGGTTTTTAAGTGCTCTTGAGTCATTTGGTTGGAAGCGGGTTTTTAAGTGCTCTGGAGTCATTTCGTTGGAAGCGGGTTTTTAAGTGCTCTGGAGTCATTTCCTTCGAAGCAGGTTTTTAAGTGCTGTGGAGTCATTTCGTTGGAAGCAGGTTTTTAATTGCTCTGGAGTCATTTCGTTGGAAGCAGGATTTTAACTGCTCTGTAGTCATTTCATTGGAAGCAGGTTTTTAAGTGGTCTGGAGTCATTTCCTTAGAAGCAGGTTTTTAAGTGCTGTGGAGTCATTTCCTTAGAAGCAGGTTTTTAATTGCTCTGGAGTCATTTTGTTGGAAGCAGGTTTGTAAGTGCTCTGGAGTCTTTTCTTTGGAAGCGGGTTTTTAAGTTCGCTGGAGGCATTTCGGTGGAAACGGGTTTTTAAGTGCTCTTGAGTCATTTCGTTGGAAGCGGGTTTTTAAGTGCTCTGGAGTCATTTCATTGGAAGCGGGTTTTTAAGAGCTCTGGAGTCTTTTCGTTGGAAGCGGGATTTTAATTGCTCTCAAGTCATTTTGTTGGAAGAGGGTTTTTAATTGCTCTTGAGTCATTTCTTTGGAAGCCTGTTTTTATTTGCTCTTGAGTCATTTCGTTGGAAGTGGGTTTTTAAGTGTTCTGGAGTCTTTTCGTTAGAAGCGGGTTTTTAAGTGCTCTGGAGTCATTTCGTTGGAAGCGGGTTTTTATGTGCTCTTGAGTCATTTCGATGGAAGCGGGTTTGTAAGTGCTCTGGAGTCATTTCCTTGGATTCTTGATTTTAAGTTGTCTGAGTCATTTCGTTTAGGCGGGTTTTAAATCTTCTGGAGTCTTTTCGTTGGAAGCAGGTTTATAAGTGCTGTGGAGTCATTTTGTTGGAAGTGTGTTTTTAAGTGCTCTACAGTCATTTCCTTGTAAGCTTGATTTTAAGTGCTCTAGAGTCATTTCGTTGGAAGAAGTTTTTTAAGTGTTCTGGTGTCCTGTCGTTGGAACCGAGTTTTTAAGTTCTCTGGAGTTATTTCATTGGAAGCTGTTTTTTACCAGCTCTGGAGTCATTTCGTTCGAAGTGCATTTTTATGTGCTCTGACGTCATTTCGTTCGAAGCGGGATTTTAAGTGGTATGGAGTCATTTCTTTGGAAGCGGGTTTGTAAGTGCTCTGGAGTCATTTCTTTGGAAGCAGGTTTTTAAGTGCTATGGAGTCATTTTTTTGAAGGCCTGTTTTTAAGTACTATGGAGTCATTTTTTTGAAAGCTGGTTTTTAAGTGCTCTTAAGTCATTTAGTTGTAAGAAGATTTTTGCATACTCTTCCGACTTTTCACTGGAAGAGGGCTTTTTAAGTGCTCTGGAGTCATTTCGTTGGAAGCGGGTTTGTAAGTGCTCTGGAGTCATTTCTTTGGAAGCGGGATTTTAAGTGCTCTGGAGTCATTTCGATGGAAGAGGGGTTTTAAGTGTTCTGGTGTCCTGTTTTTGGAAACAGGTTTGTAAGTGAATGGAGTCATATCGTTGGAAGCGGAAATTTAAGTGATATGGAGTCATTTCGTTGGAAGTGGGTTTTTATGTGCTCTGAGGTCATTTCTTTCGAATCGGGTTTTTAAGTGCACTTGATTCATTTCATTGGAAGTGGGTTTGTAAGTGCTCTAGAGGCATTTCATTAGAAGCGGGTTTTTAAGTGTCTGGACTCATTTCGGTGGAAGCGGGGTTGTAAGTGCTCTGGAGTCATTTCGTTGGAATCGGGATTGTAATTACTCTGGAGTCATTTTGTTGGAAGAGGGTTTTTAATTGTTCTTGTGGCCTATCGTTGGAACCGGGTTTTTAAGTGCTCTGGAGTCATTTTGTTGGAAGCGGGTTATTAACTGCTCTAGAGTCATTTCGTTGAAAGCGGGTTTTTACGTGCTCTGGAAGCATTTCGTTGGAAGCAGGTTTTTAACTGCTCTGGAGTCATTTCGTTGGAAGCGGGTTTTTAAGTGCTCTGGAGTCATTTCTTTGGAAGTGGGTTTTTAGTGCTCTGGAGTCATTTCGTTGGAAGCAGGATTTTAACTGCTCTGGAGTCATTTCATTGGAAGCGGGTTTTAAGTGCTCTGGAGTCATTTCTTTGGAAGTGGGTTTTTTAGTGCTCTGGAGTCATTTCTTTGGAAGCACGATTTTAACTGCTCTGGAGTCATTTCGTTGGAAGCGGGTTTTTAAGTGCTCTGGAGTCATTTTGTTGGAAACGGGTTTTTAAGTGCTCTTGAGTCATTTTTTTAGTTTTGGGCGGGTTTTAAAGGGGTCTGGAGTCATTTCGTTGGAATTGGGTATTTAAGTGCTCTGCAGTCATTTCGTTGGAAAGCGGGTTTTTAAGTCCTCTGGACACATTTCGTTAGGCGTGTTTTAAGTCCTCTGGATTCATTTCTTTGGAAGAGCGTTTTTAAGTGTTCTGGTGTCCTGTCGTTGGAACCGGGTTTTTAAGTGGTCTGGAGTCATTTCGTTGGAAACGGGTTTTTAAGTGGTCTGGAGTCATTTCGTTGGAAGCGGGTTTTTAAGTGCTCTGGACACATTTCTTTGGAACTGGGTTTTTAAGTGCTCTGGAGTCATTTCTTTGGAAGAGAGTTTTTAAGTGCTCTGGAGTCATTTCTTTGGAAGCGGGTTTTTAAGTGCTCTCGAGTCATTTCATTGGAAGTGGGTTTTTATGTGCTCTGAGGTCATTTCGTTGGAAGCAGATTTTAAGTGCTCTGGAGTCATTTCTTTGGAAGCGGGTTTTTAAGTGCTCTGGCGTCATTTCTTTGGAAGCGGATTTTTAAGTGCTCTGGAGTCATTTCGTTGGAAGCGGGTTTCTAAGTGCTCTCGAGTCATTTCATTGGAAGTGGGTTTTTATGTGCTCTGAGGTCATTTCGTTGGAAGCAGATTTTAAGTGCTCTGGAGTCATTTCTTTGGAAGCGGGTTTTTAAGTGCTCTGGAGTCATTTCGTTGGAATCGGGATTTTAAGTACTCTGGAGTCATTTTGTTGGAAGAGGGTTTTTAATTGTTCTGGTGGCCTGTCGTTAGAACCAGGTTTTTAAGTGCTCTGGAGTCATTTCATTGGAAGTGGGTTTTTATGTGCTCTGAGGTCATTTCGTTGGAAGCAGATTTTAAGTGCTCTGGAGCCATTTCTTTGGAAGAGAGTTTTTAAGTGCTCTGGAAGCATTTCGTTGGAAGCAGGATTTTAAGTGCTTTGGACTCATTTCGTTGGAATCGGGTTTGTAAGTGCTATTGAAGCATTTTGTTGTAAGCGGGTTTTTAAGTTCTCTGGAGGCATTTTGGTGGAAACGGGTTTTTAAGTGCTCTTGAGTCATTTTGTTGGAAGCTTGATTTTAAGTGCTCTGGAGTCATTTCGTTGGAAGAAGTTTTTTAAGTGTTCTGGTGTCCTGTCATTGGAACCGGGTTTTTAAGTGCTCTTGAGTCATTTCGTTGGAAGTGGGTTTTTAAGTGTTCTGGAGTCTTTTCGTTGGAAGCGGGATTTTAAGTGCTCTGGAGTCATTTCGTTGGAAGCGGGTTTCTAAGTGCTCTCGAGTCATTTCATTGGAAGTGGGTTTTTATGTGCTCTGAGGTCATTTCGTTGGAAGCAGATTTTAAGTGCTCTGGAGTCATTTCTTTGGAAGCGGGTTTTTAAGTGCTCTGGAGTCATTTCGTTGGAATCGGGATTTTAAGTACTCTGGAGTCATTTTGTTGGAAGAGGGTTTTTAATTGTTCTGGTGGCCTGTCGTTAGAACCAGGTTTTTAAGTGCTCTGGAGTCATTTCATTGGAAGTGGGTTTTTATGTGCTCTGAGGTCATTTCGTTGGAAGCAGATTTTAAGTGCTCTGGAGCCATTTCTTTGGAAGAGAGTTTTTAAGTGCTCTGGAAGCATTTCGTTGGAAGCAGGATTTTAAGTGCTTTGGACTCATTTCGTTGGAATCGGGTTTGTAAGTGCTATTGAAGCATTTTGTTGTAAGCGGGTTTTTAAGTTCTCTGGAGGCATTTTGGTGGAAACGGGTTTTTAAGTGCTCTTGAGTCATTTTGTTGGAAGCTTGATTTTAAGTGCTCTGGAGTCATTTCGTTGGAAGAAGTTTTTTAAGTGTTCTGGTGTCCTGTCATTGGAACCGGGTTTTTAAGTGCTCTTGAGTCATTTCGTTGGAAGTGGGTTTTTAAGTGTTCTGGAGTCTTTTCGTTGGAAGCGGGATTTTAAGTGCTCTGGAGTCATTTCGTTGCAAGCGGGGTTTAAGTGTTCTTCAGTCTTCTCGTTGGAAGCGGGTTAATACTTGAACTGGAGTCATTTCTTTGGAAGCAGGTTTTTAAGTGCTCTGGATTCTTTTCGTTAGAAGCGGGTTTTTAAGTTCTCTGGAGGCATTTTGTTGGAAGTGTGTTTGTAAATGCTCTGGAGTCATTTCCTTGGAAACTTGATTTTAAGTGCTCCGTAGTCATTTCGTTGGAAGAAGTTTTTTAAGTGTTCTGGTGTCCTGTTGTTTGAACCGGGTTTTAAGTGCTCTGGAGTTATTTTGTTGGAAGTGCGTTTTTATGTGCTCTTGAGTCATTTCGTTGGAAGCGGGTTTGTAAGTGCTCTGGAGTCATTTCGTTGGAAGCGGGTTTTTAAGTGCTATGGAGTCATTTTTTTGAAAGCTGGTTTTTAAGTGCTCTCAAGTCATTTAGTTGTAAGCGGATGTTTTGCATACTCTTCTGACTTTTCATTGGAAGGGGGCTTTATAAGTGCTCTGGAGTCACTTCGTTGCAAGCGGGTTTGTAAATGCTCTGGAGTCATTTCGTTGGAAGCGGGATTTTAAGTGCTATGGAGTCATTTCGATGGAAGAGGGGTTTTAAGTGTTCTGGTGTCCTGTCGTTGGATACAGGTTTGTAAGTGCATGGAGTCATTTCATTGGAAGCGGGATTTTAAGTGCTATGGAGTCATTTCGTTGGAAGTGAGTTTTTATGTGCTCTGAGGTCATTTTGTTCAAATCGGGTTTTTAAGAGCACTTGATTCATTTCGTTGGAAGCGCGTTTGTAAGTGCTCTAGAGGCACTTCGTTACAAGCGGGTTGTTAAGTGTCTGGACTCATTTCGGTGGAAGCGGGGTTGTAAGTGCTCTGGAGTCATTTCGGTGGAATCGGGATTTTAAGTACTCTGGAGTCATTTTGTTGGAAGAGGATTTTTAATTGTTCTTGTGGCCTTTCGTTGGAACCGGGTTTTTAAGTGCTCTGGAGTCATTTCTTTGGAAGCGGGTTTTTAAGTGCTCTGGAAGCATTCCGTTGGAAGCGGGATATTAAATGCTCTGGACTCATTTCTTTGGAAGTGGGATTTTAAGTGCTCTGGAGTCATTTCCTTGCAAGCGTGGTTTAAGTGTTCTGGAGTCTTCTCGTTGGAAGCGGGTTATTAATTGAACTGGAGTCATTTCTTTGGAAGCAGGTCTTTAAGTGCTCTGGAGTCTTTTCGTTGGAATCGGGTTTTTAAGTGCTCTGGAGGCATTTTGGTGGAAACGGGTTTTTAAGTGCTCTCGAGTTATTTCTTTCGAAGGGGATTTTTAAGTGCCCTGGAGTCATTTCTTTGGAAGCGGATTTTTAAGTACTCTGGAGTCATTTCTTTGGAAGTGGTTTTTTAAGTGCTCTGGTGTCATTTCGTTGGAAACGGGTTTTTAATTGCTCTTGAGTCATTTCGTTGAAAGCGGTTTTTTAAGGGCTCTGGAGTCATTTCTTTGGAAGCCTGTTTTTAATTGCTGTTGAGTCATTTCGTTGGAAGCTGGTGTTTAAGTGCTCTGGACTCATTTTGTTGGAGGCGGGTTTTTAAGTGCTCTCTAGTCATTTTGTTGGAAGTGGGTTTGTAATTGGTCTTGAGTCATTTCGTTGGAAGCAGGATTTAAATCTTCTGGATTCATTTCGGTGGAAGCGGGTTTTTAAGTGCTCTGGAGTCATTTCCTTGGAAGCTTGATTTTAAATGCTCTGGAGTCATTTCGTTGGAAGAAGTTTTTTAAGTGTTCTGGTGTCCTGTCGTGGGAACCGGTTTTTTAAGTGCTCTGGAATTAATTCGTTGGAAGCTGTTTTTTACAAGCTCTGGAGTCATTTCGTTGGAAGTGCGTTTTTAAGTGCTCTTGAGTCATTTCGTTGGAAGCGGGTTTTTAAGTGCTATGGAGTCATTTTTTTGAAAGCTGGTTTTTAAGTGCTCTCAAGTCATTTAGTTGTAAGCGGATTTTTGCATACTCTTCCGACTTTTCACTGGAAGAGGGCTTTTTAAGTGCTCTGGAGTCATTTCATTGGAAGCAGGTTTGTACGTGCTCTGGAGTCATTTCGTTGGAAGAGGGATTTTAAGTGCTCTGGAGTCATTTCGATGGAAGAGGTGTTTTAAGTGTTCTGGTGTCCTGTCGTTGGAAACAGGTTTGTAAGTGCATGGAGTCATTTCGTTGGAAGCGTTATTTTAAGTGCTATGGAGTCATTTCGTTGGAAGTGGGTTTTTATGTGCTCTGAGGTCATTTCATTCGAATCAGGTTTTTAAGAGCACTTGATTCATTCCGTTGGAAGCGGGTTTTTAAGTGCTCTAGAGGCATTTCATTAGAAGCGGGTTTTTAAGTGTCTGGACTCATTTCGGTGGAAGCGGGGTTGTAAGTGCTCTGGAGTCATTTCGTTGGAATCGGGATTGTAATTACTCTGGAGTCATTTTGTTGGAAGAGGGTTTTTAATTGTTCTGGTGGCCTGTCTTTGTAACCAGGTTTTTGAGTGCTCTAGAGTCATTTCGTTGGAAGCGGGTTTTTAACTGCTCTGGAGTCATTTCGTTGGAAGCGGGATTTTAAGTGCTCTGGAGACATTTCGATGGAAGAGGGGTTTTAAGTGTTCTGGTGTCCTGTTGTTGGAAACAGGTTTATAAGTGCATGGAGTCTTTTCATTGGAAGTGGGATTTTAAGTGCTATGGAGTCATTTTGTTGGAAGAGGGTTTTTAATTGTCCTGGTGGCCTGTCGTTGGAAGCTGGTGTTTAAGTGCTCTGGAGTCATTTCGTTGGAAGCGGGTTTTTAAGTGCTCTGGAAGCATTTCATTGGAAGCGGGTTTTTAAGTGCTCTGGCGTCATTTCTTTGGAAGTGGGTTTTTAAGTGCTCTGGAGTCATTTCTTTGGAAGCAGGATTTTAACTGCTTTGGAATCATTTCATTGGAAGCAGGTTTTAAAGTGCTCTGGAGTCATTTCCTTAGAAGCAGGTTTTTAAGTGCTGTGGATTCATTTCTATGGAAGCGGGTTTTTAAATGCTCTGGACTAATTTCATTGGAAACGGGATTATAAGTGCTCTGGAGTCATTTCGTTGCAAGCGGGGTTTAAGTGTTCTGGAGTCTTCTCGTTAGAAGCAGGTTATTAATTGAACTGGAGTCATTTCGTTGGAAGCGGGTTTGTAAGTGCTCTGGAGTCATTTCGTTGGAAGAGGGATTTTAAGTGCTCTGGAGTCATTTTGATGGAAGAGGGGTTTTAAGTGTTCTGGTTTCCTGTCGTTTGAAACAGGTTTGTAAGTGCATGGAGTCATTTCGTTGGAAGCGGGATTTTAAGTGCTATTGAGTCATTTCGTTGGAAGTGGGTTTTTATGTGCTCTGAGGTCATTTCGTTCGAATCAGGTTTTTAAGAGCACTTGATTCATTTCGTTGGAAGCGGGTTTTTAAGTGCTCTGGAGTCTTTTCGTTGGAAGCGGGTTTGTAAGTGCTCTGGAGGCATTTTGGTGGAAACAGGTTTTTAGGTGCTCTTGAGTCATTTCGTTGGAAGCAGGTTTTTAAGTGGTCTGGAATCATTTCTTTGGAAGCGGATTTTTAAGTGCTCTGGAGTCATTTCGTTGGAAGAATATTTTTAAGTGTTCTTGTGTCCTGTCATTGGAAACCGGTTTTTTAGTGCTCTGATGTCATTTCATTGGAAGCAGGTTTGTAAGTGCTCTGGAGTCATTTCTTTGGAAGAGGGTTTTTAAGTGTTCTGGTGTCCTGTTGTTGGAACCGGGTTTTTAAGTGCTCTGGGATCATTTCATTGGAAGCGGGTTTGTAAGTGCTCTGGAGTCAGTTCGTAGGAAGCGGGTTTTTAAGTGCTCTGGGATCATTTGGTTGGAAGGGGGTTTTTAAGTGCTCTGGAGTCATTTCATTGGAAGCTGTTTTTTACATGGTCTGGAGTCATTTCGTTGGAAGCGGGATTTTAAGTGCTCTGGAGTCATTTTGTTGGAAGCGGGTTTTTAAGTGCTCTGGAGTCATTTCGATGGAAGTGGGATTTTAAGTGCTCTGGAGTCATTTCATTGGAAGCAGGTATTTAAGTGATCTGGTGTCATTTCTTTGGACGCAGGTTTTTAAGTGCTCTCGAGTCATTTCGTTGGAAGCACGTTTTTATGTGCTCTGGGGTCATTTCGTTGGAAGCGGGTTTTTAAGTGCTCTGGAGTCATTTCGTTGGAAGCAGGTTTGTAAGTACTCTGGAAGCATTTCGTTGGAAGCGGGTTTTTACGTGCTCTGAGGTCATTTGTTTGGAAGCGTTTTTTACTTGCTCTTGAGTCATTTCATTGGAAGCTGGTTTTTAAGTGCTCTGGAGTCATTTCGATGGAAGAGGGGTTTTAAGTGTTCTCTTGTCCTGTCGTTGGAATCAGGTTTGTAAGTGCATGGAGTCATTTCATTGGAAGCGGGATTTTAAGTGCTATGGAGTCATTTCGTTGGAAGTGGGTTTTTATGTGCTCTGAGGTCATTTCGTTCGAAGCAGGTTTTTAAGAGTACTTTATTCATTTGGTTGGAAGCGGGTTTGTAAGTGCTCTAGAGGCATTTTGTTGGAAGCGGGTTTTTAAGTGTCTGGACTCATTTCGGTGGAAGCGGGTTTGTAAGTGCTCTAGAGGCATTTCGTTGGAAACGGGTTTTTAAGTGTCTGGACTCATTTTGGTGGAAGCGGGTTTGTAAGTGCTCTTGAGTCATTTAGATTGGAAGTGAGTTTTAAGTGTTCTGGAGTCTTTTTAGATTTAGGCGGGTTTTTAAGTGCTGGGGAGTCATTTAGTTGGAAACAGGTTTTAAGTGCTCTGAGTCATTTTCCGATGGAAGCGGGTTTGAAAGTGTTCTGAGTCATTTCCTTGGAAGCTTGATTTTAAGTGGTCTGGAGTCATTTCGTTGGAAGCAGGTTTTAAATCCTCTGCAGTCTTTTCTTTGGAAGAAATTTTTAAGTGTTTTGGTGTCCTGTCATTTGAACCGGGGTTTTAAGTGCTCTGGAGTTATTTCGTTGGAAGCTGTTTTTTTAACTCTGGAGTCATTTAGTTGGAAGTGGTTTTTAAGTGCTCTTGAGTCATTTCGTTGGAAGCGGGTTTGTAAGAGCTCTGAGTCATTTCTTTGGAAGCGGGTTTTTTAAATGCTATGGAGTCATTTTTTTGAAAGCTGGTTTTTAAGTGCTCTCAAGTCATTTAGTTGTAAGCGGATTTTTGCATACTCTTCCGACTTTTCACTGGAAGAGGGCTTTTAAGTGCTCTGGAGTCATTTCGTTGAATCGTTTGTAAGTGCTCTGGAGTCATTTTGTTGGAAGAGGGATTTTAAGTGCTCTGGAGTCATTTCGATGGAAGAGGGGTTTTAAGTGTTCTGGTGTCCTGTCGTTGGAAACAGGTTTGTAAGTGCATGGAGTCATTTCGTTTGGGCGGATTTTTTAAGTGCTATGGAGTCATTTCGTTGGAAGTGGGTTTTATGTGCTCTGAGGTCATTTCGCTTTAGCGGATTTTTAAGAGCACTTGATTCATTTCGTTGGAAGCGGGTTTGTAAGTGCTCTAGATCGTTTCATTAGAAGCGGGTTTTAAGTGTCTGGACTCATTTCGAGAAAAGCGGGTTGTAAGTACTCTGGAGTCATTTCGTTGGAAGAGGGTTTTAATTGTTCTGGTGGCCTGTCGTTGGAACCGGTTTTTAAGTGCTCTAGAGTCACTTAGTTTGGCGGGTTTTTAACTGCTCTGGAGTCATTTCTTTGGAAGCGGATTTTTAAGTGCTCTGGAAGCATTTCGTTGGAAGCACGTTTTTATATGCTCTGGGGACATTTCGTTGGAAGCGGGTTTTTAAGTGCTCTGGAGTCATTTCGTTGGAAGCAGGTTTGTAAGTACTCTGGAAGCATTTCGTTGGAAGCGGGTTTTTACGTGCTCTGAGGTCATTTGTTGGAAGCGTTTTTTAATTGCTCTTGAGTCATTTCATTGGAAGCTGGTTTTTAAGTGCTCTGGAGTCATTTCGATGGAAGAGGGGTTTTAAGTGTTCTCTTGTCCTGTCATTGGAATCAGGTTTGTAAGTGCATGGAGTCATTTCATTGGAAGCAGGATTTTAAGTGCTATGGAGTCATTTCGTTGGAAGTGGGTTTTTATGTGCTCTGAGGTCATTTCGTTCAAGCAGGTTTTTAAGAGCACTTTATTCGTTTGGTTGGAAGCGGATTTGTAAGTGCTCTAGAGGCATTTCGTTGGAAGCGGGTTTTTAACTGCTCTGGAGTCATTTCTTTGGAAGCGGATTTTTAAGTGCTCTGGAAGCATTTCATTGGAAGCACGTTTTTATATGCTCTGGGGACATTTCGTTGGAAGCTGGTGTTTAAGTGCTCTGGAGTCATTTGGTTGGAAGCGGGTTTTTAAGTGCTCTGGAAGCATTTCATTGGAAGCGGGTTTTTAAGTTCCTTGGAGTCATTTCTTTGGAAGTGGGTTTTTAAGTGCTCTGGAGTCATTTCTTTGGAAGCAGGATTTTAACTGCTTTGGAATCATTTATTTGGAAGCAGGTTTTAAAGTGCTCTGGAGTCATTTCCTTAGACGCAGGTTTTTAAGTGCTGTGGATTCATTTCTATGGAAGCGGATTTTTAAATGCTCTGGACTCATTTCATTGGAAACGGGATTTTAAGTGCTCTGGAGTCATTTTGTTGCAAGCGGGGTTTAAGTGTTCTGGAGTCTTCTCGTTAGAAGCAGGTTATTAATTGAACTGGAGTCATTTCATTGGAAGCAGGTTTTTAAGTGCTCTGAGTCTTTTAGATTAAGCGGCTTTGTAAGTGCTCTGGAGGCATTTTGGTGGAAACAGGTTTTTAAGTGCTCTTGAGTCATTTCGTTGGAAGCGGGTTTTTAAGTGCTCTGGAATCATTTCTTTGGAAGCGGATTTTTAAGTGCTCTGGACTCATTTTGTTGGAGGCGGGTTTTTAAGTGCTCTCTAGTCATTTTGTTGGAAGCGGGTTTGTAATTGGTCTGGAGTCATTTTGTTGGAAGCAGGTTTTAAATCTTCTGGATTCATTTCGTGGAAGGGTTTTTAAGTGCTCTGGAGTCATTTCCTTGGAAGCTTGATTTTAAATGCTCTGGGAGTCATTTTGGAAGAAGTTTTTAAGTGTTCTGGTGTCCTGTCGTGGGAACCGGGTTTTTAAGTGCTCTGGAATTAATTAGTTTAAGCTGTTTTTCGAGCTCTGGAGTCATTTCGTTGGAAGTGCGTTTTTAAGTGCTCTTGAGTCATTTTTGTTGGAGCGGGTTTGTAAGTGCTCTGGAGTCATTTCGTTGGAAGCGGTTTTTTAAGTGCTATGGAGTCATTTTTTGAAAGCTGGTTTTTAAGTGCTCTCAAGTCATTTTAGTTGTGCAGGTTTTTTGCATACTCTTCCGACTTTTCACTGGAAGAGGGCTTTTTAAGTGCTCTGGAGTCATTTCATTGGAAGCAGGTTTGTAAGTGCTCTGGAGTCATTTCGTTGGAAGAGGGATTTTAAGTACACTGGAGTCATTTCGATGGAAGAGGGGTTTTAAGTGTTCTGGTGTCCTGTCGTTGGAAACAGGTTTGTAAGTGCATGGAGTCATTTCTTTGGAAGCGTTATTTTAAGTGCTATGGAGTCATTTCGTTGGAAGTGGGTTTTTATGTGCTCTGAGGTCATTTCGTTCGAATCAGGTTTTTAAGAGCACTTGATTCATTTCGTTGGAAGCGGGTTTGTAAGTGCTCTGGAGTCATTTCGTTGGAAGAGGGATTTTAAGTGCTCTGGAGTCATTTCGATGGAAGAGGGGTTTTAAGTGTTCTGGTGTCCTGTCGGTTGAAACAGGTTTGTAAGTGCATGGAGTCATTTCGTTGGAAGCGGGATTTTAAGTGCTATGGAGTCATTTCGTTGGAAGTGGGTTTTTATGTGCTCTGAGGTCATTTCGTTCGAAGCGGATTTTTAAGAGCACTTGATTCATTTCGTTGGAAGCGGGTTTGTAAGTGCTCTAGATGCGTTTCATTAGAAGCGGGTTTTTAAGTGTCTGGACTCATTTCGGAGAAAGCGGGGTTGTAAGTACTCTGGAGTCATTTCGTTGGAAGAGGGTTTTTAATTGTTCTGGTGGCCTGTCGTTGGAACCGGTTTTTTAAGTGCTCTAGAGTCACTTCGTTGGAAGCGGGTTTTTAACTGCTCTGAGTCATT
>JAEOAE010001954.1:0-11027 GCA_036365155.1 Meriones psammophilus | reverse complement strand
CCCAGCCTCAGCCCCAGCCCCAGTCCCAGTCCCAGTCCCAGCCCCAGCCCTAGCCCACCAGCCCTCCTAGCCCCCCAGTCCCAGCCCCAGCCCCAGCCCTAGCCCCTAGCCCCTAGCCTCAGCCCCAGCCCCTAGCCCCCCCCTAGCCCCATCCCCTATCCCCAGCCCTAGCCCCCCAGCCCTAGCCCCCAGTCCCCAGCTGCTAGCCCTGGCTCCCCAGCCCCAGCCCTAGCCCCTAGCCCTAGCCCTAGCCCCTAGCCCTGACCCCCCCCAGCCTGACCACCTAGCCCCCAGCCCTAGCCCCAGCCCCAGCCTCCTAGCCCCAGCCCCAGCCCCAATTTTAGCCCTACCTAGCCCTCTAGCCCCAGCTCCAGCCTTAGCCTCCAGCCCCAGCCCCAGCCACAGCCCTAGCCCTAGCCCTAGCCCTAACCCTAACCCTGACCCTGACCCTGACCCTTTAACCTAACCCTAACCCTAACCCCTAACCCTAACCCCAAACCCTAACCCTAACCTTAAACCCTAACCCTAACCCTAACCCTAACTCCTAACCCTAACCCTAACACCTAACACTAACCCTAACACCCCTAACCCTAACCCTGACTTTAACCCCTAACCCTAAACCTAACCCTAACACTAACCCTAACCCCTAACCCTAACCCTGACCCCTAACCCTGACACTAACACTAACCCTAACACTAACCCTAACCCTAACCCCTAACTCCTAACACTAACCCTATCCCTAACCCTAACACTAACCCCTAACCCCTAACCCTAACACTAAACCTAACCCTCTAACCCTAACCCTAACCTCTAACTGTTACCCTAACACTAACTTTAAACCCTAACCTTAAACCCTAACCCTAACCCCAACCCCAACGCTACCCCCTAACCCTAACCCTAACCCTAACCTCTAACCTCACCCTAACACTGACAGCCCTGACACCCTGACAGCACTGGCCCTGACCCTGACAGCCCTTGCCCTGACACTGACAGCCCTGGCCCTGGCCCTGACAGCCCTGGTCCAGGCCCAGGCAGCCCTGTCCCTGGCCATGGCAGCCCTGGTCCAGGCCCAGGAAGCCCTGGCCCTGGCCCTGACAGCCCTGGCCCTGGCAGCCGTGGCCCTGGCCTTGGCGGCCCTGGTCCTGGTTTTGACCCTGGCCCTGGCCCTGACCCTTGACACTAACCCTGACCCCCTAACCCTAAACCTAACCCCTAAACCTAGCCCTAGCCCCCAGCCCCAGCCGCCAGCCCTAGCCCCCAGCCCCTAGCCCCTAGCCCCCTATCCCTAGCCCCCCAGTCCCAGCCTGCAATAGCCCCCTAGCACTAGCCCCCTAGCCCCAGCACTAGCCCCCTAGCCCTAGCCCCCCGCCCCAGCCCTAGCCCCCCTAACCCCTAGCCTCAGCCCTAGCCCTAGCCCCCTAGCCCTATCCCCCTAGCTTCAGCCCTAGCCCCCTAGGCCTAGCCCTAGTCCCCTAGTCCCCTAGCCCCCTAGACCCAGCCCCCTAGCCCCCAGCCCCTAGCCCCAGCCCTAGTCCTAGTCCCAGCCCCAGCCCCAGCCCCCCTAGCCCCAGCCCCAGCCCCAGCCCCTAGACCCCTAGCCACCTAGCCCCAACCATAGCCTCAGAGCCCCCAGCCCCAGCCCCAGCCCCTAGCCCCTAGCTCCAGCCATAGCCTCCAGCCCCAGCCCCAGCACGAGCCCTAGCCTCAGTGCCACGAGTGACCGCTTCCTGGCACTCTTCACACTCAATTTTTTGAATTTGGACAGTCAAGGCCATTCGCAGCTGATCGCCACTGCTTAGGGCCTACTAGGCCCAAGGAAATGATCAAAAGGGGGATGTGGAGAGCTGAGACTCAGACGCCGCTAGGTGGCGCTGACATTTTGCCCTCAAAACTGTAAAAAAAAAAAAAAAAAAACTCCAGTACACATGCACAGGTTGCACAAATTGCATAAGCACACTAAGCACGCTTGGCCCGAGTCATCAGGTGGGTTAAAGAGTGAGCAGCCAATCAGGGTATTGACACTTCACTTAGGTGCGACCAGGGCTTATATAAACAGCACCACTGCCCTGGCGCTCTCCTCCCTCTCCTCCTCCCCCTCTCCCCGCCCGGGGCTTGCCCACTCTGACCACGGCCCGCCGGATGCCGCGGTGTCTGTCGGCCAATGCGAGCGCCGCCCGCGCCCACAAGGAGGCCGGGCCCGCTCTCCTCCCATCCATTCATCGATTGAATGTAAGAAAGGCTTGGTGCAAAGGACCCTTGTGCCCGTGTGCGTTTCTGGCAGCGAGAGGAATCACGCTGCTTCCAACACCCTGACAGCCCTGGCCCTGACCCTGACAGCCCTGGCCCTGTCACTGACAGCCCTGGCCCTGGCCCTGACAGCCCAGGCCCTGGCCGTGACAGTCCTGGCCCTGATCCTGACAGCCCTGGCCCTGACTCTGACAGCCCTATCCCTGGCAGCCCTGGCCATGGCCCTGATAGTCCTGACGGCCCTGTCCCTGGCAGCCCTTGCGGCCCTCTCCCTGGCCCTGGCCCTGGCCCTGGCAGCCCTGGCCCGGGCCCTGGCCCTTGACCCTTGACCCTAACCTTTGACCCCCTAACCCTAACACCTAAACCTAACCCCTAACCCCTTACCCTAACCCTAACCCTGACAGCCCTGACCCTGATGCTAACAGCACTGACTCTGACCCTGACAGCCCTGGGTTCTGACTCCTGTCAGCCCTGGCCCTGGCCCTGGCAGCCCTGGCCCTGGCCCTGGCGGCCCTGGTCCTGGCCCTGACCCTGACCCTGGCCCAGACCCTTGACGCTAACCCTTGACCCCCTAACCCTAACCCTAACCACTAACCCTAACCCTAGCCCTAGCCCCCTAGCCCTAGCCCTAGCCCCCTTGCCCTAGCCTCCTAGGCCCTACCCCCTAGCCCCCCGAGCCCTAGCTCCCTAGTACTAGCCCTAGTCCTAGCACCCTAGCACTAGCCCGCTAGCCCCAGTACTAGACCCTAGTCCTAGCCCTAGCCCCCTAGACCTAGCCCTAGCCCTAGCCCCACCCCTATCCCCCTAGCACCCTAGCCTCAGCCCTAGCCCTAGGCCCCTAGCGCTAGCCCCCTAGCTCCAGCCCTAGCCCCCTAGCCCTAGCCCTAGCCCCCTACTCCCCTACCCCGCTAGCCCTAACCCCCTAGCCCTAGCCCTAGCCTCCTAGCCCCCTAGCCCTACCCCTAGCCCCCGCCGTAGCCTCCAAGCCCCCTAGCCCTACCCCTAGCCCCTAGCCCCTAGCTCCAGCACTAGCCTCCAGCCCCAGCCCCAGCCCCAGCCCCAGCCCCTAGCCCTAGCCCTAACCCTAACCCTGACCCTGAACCTGACCCTGACCCTAACACTAACCCTAACACTAACACCCTAACACTAACCCTAACCCCCTAAACCTAACCCTAAACCTAACCCTAACCCCCTAACCCTAAACCTAACCCTGACATTAACGCCTAACCCTAACCTTAACCCCCCTAACCCTGACCCTGACCCTGACCCTAAGCCTGACCCTGACCCTGACCCCTAACCCTAACTATAACCCTAACCCTAACCCTTAACCCTTTAATAACTTAACCCCTAACCCCTAACCCTAACCCTAACCCTAACCCTAACTTAACCCTAAACCTAACCCTAATTTTAACCCTAACCTCCTAACCCCTAAAAACTAACCCTAACCCTAACCCCCTAACCCTAACCCTAACCCTTGATTTTAACCCTAACCCTAACCCCCTAACCCTAACCCTAACTTTTAACACTAACCCTGACTTTTGACCCAGACCCTGACCCCTAAAACTAACACTAACCCTAACCCCTAACCCCTAACCCTAACCCCTAACCCCTAACCCTAAATTAACACTAACCATAACCCTAACCCTAACCCTAACCCCAACACCAACCCCAACCCCAACCCCAACCCTAACCCTCTAACCCTAACCCTAACCCTAAACCTAGCCCTAAACCCCTAACCCCCTAACCCTAAACCCTAACCCTAACCCTAACCCTAACCCTAACCCTAACACCAACCCCAACCCCAACCCCAACCCTAACCTCTAACCCTAACCCTAACCCTAACACTAACCCTAAACCTAACCCCTAACCCCTAACCCTAACCCTAACCCTGAGAGCCCTGACCCTGACTCTGACAGCACTGAAACTGACCCTGACAGCCCTGGCCCTGACCCTGACAGCCCTGGCCCTGGCCCTGACAGCCCTGGCCCTGGCCCTGGCAGCCCTGGTCCTGGCCTTGACCCCGGCCCTGGCCCTAACCCTTGACCCCCTAACCCTAACCCTAACCCCTTACCCTAACCCTAGCCCTAGCCCGCTAGCCTTAGCCCACTTGCCCTAGCCCCCTAGCCCTAGCCCTAGCCCCCTAGCCCTAGCCTCCTAGGCCCCTAGGCTTCTAGCCCCCCTAGCCCTAGCCCCCTATTCCTAGCCCCCTAGCACTAAGCCCCTAGCTCAAGCCCTAGTCCCTAGCCCAAGCCCTAGCCCCCTAGCCCTAGCCCTAACCATAGCCCCAGCCCTAGCCCCCTAGCCCCCTAGCCTCAGTCCTAGCCCTAGTCCCGTAGCCCCATCCCCCTAGTCACAGCCCTAGCCCCCTAGCCCTAGCCCTAGCCCTAGCCCCCTAGTCCCCTATCCCCTAGCACTAGCCCCCTAGCCCTAGCCCTAGCCCCCTAGCCGTAGTCCTAGTCCTAGCCCCATTGCCCCCTAGCCCCAGCCCTAGCCTCCTAGCCCCCTAGCCCTAGCCCTAGCCCCCTAGCCCCTTAGCTTCAGCCCTAGCCCTAGCCCTAGGCCTAACCCTAAACCTGACCCTGACCCTGACCCTGACTCTAACCCTAACCCCCTAACACTAACCCTAACCCTAACACCTAACCCTAACCCTAACCCTAAACCCTAACCCTAACTCCTAACCCTAACCTAACCCTAACCCTATCCCCTAACCCTAACACTAACCCTGACATTAACTCCTAACGCTAACCCTAACCCTAACCCCGTAACCCTAACCCTAACACAGACCCTGACTGTGACCCTGACCCCTAACCCTAACTCTAACCCTAACCCTAACCCTAACCCTAAACCCTAAACCCTAAACCCTAACCCTAACCCTAACCCTAACCCCTAACCCTAACCCTAACCCCCTAACCCCTAATCCTAACCCTAACCCTAACCCTAACCCCTAACCCTAACATTAATTCAAATTTAGAATTGGCTAAGGAGTTTCATAAAAGTTTTCATGTTACAGCTGAGACATTGCGTCATCGATTTGACATAACTAGAAAAGAAGTTAGAGATATTGTTACCCAATATCAAAATTGTTGTCAGTTCTTACCTATGCCTCTTGTTGGGATTGATCCCAGAGGAATCCGTCCACTACAAGTGTGGCAGATGGATGTTACTCACATTTCATTTTTTGGTAAACTTCAATATTTGCATGTTTCTGTTGATACTTGCTCTGGAGTTGTGTTTGCTTCTCCCCTGACTGGAGAAAAGGCAGCCCATGTTATTCAACATTGCCTAGAGGCATGGAGTGCCTGGGGAAAGCCCAAAATTCTAAAAACTGCCAATGGGCCGGCCTATACTTCTCAAAAATTTGGACAGTTTTGTCATCCAATAATAGTGACCCACTAGCCCTAGCCCCCTAGACCTAGCCCTAGCACCCTAGTTCCCTAGCCCCCTAGCCCTAGCCCCAGCCCCATAGCCCTAGCCTCCTAGCCCCCTAGCCCCTAGCACCCCTAGCCCTAGCCCACTAGTCCTAGCCCTAGTCCAAGCCCCCTAGCACTAGCCCCCTAGCTTCAGCCCTAGCCCCCTAGCCCTAGCCCTAGACCCCTAGCCCTAGTCCTAGCCCTAGCCCAAGACCTAGACCCTAAGCCCCCTAGTCTCAGCCCTAGCCCTAGCCCCCTAGCCCTATCCCCCTATCCCCAGCCCTAGCCCCCTAGCCCTAGCCCCAGTCGCCTAGCCCCCTAGCCCTAGCCCCCTAGCCCTAACCCTAGCCCCCTAGCCCTAGTACTAGTCCTAGCCCCAGCCCTAGCCCCCTAGCCCTAGTCCTAGTCCTAGCCCCAGCCTGCCGAGAGCCCTAAGCCCCCAGCCTCAGCCCCCTAGCCCCAGCCCCCCAGCCCTATCCCCTAGCCCCAGCCCCAGCCCCCAGGCCCAGCCCCAGTCCCCAGCCCCCAGCCCCAGCCCCCAGCCCCAGCCCCTAGCCCCCTAGCCCTAGTCCTAGTCCTAGCCCCAGCCCTAGCCCACTAGCCCTAGTCCTAGTCCTAGCCCTAGCCCAAGCCCTAGCCCCTAAGCCCCCTAGCCTCAGCCCTAGCCCTAGCCCCCTAGCCCTATCCCCCTATCCCCAGCCCTAGCCCCCTAGCCCTAGCCCCCAGTCCCCTAGCTGCCTAGCCCTAGCTCCCTAGCCCAAGCCCTAGCCCCCTAGCCCTAGTCCAAGTCCTAGCCCCAGCCCTAGCCCCCCCAGCCCCTAGCCCTAGCCCCCTAGCCCTAGCCACCTAGCCCCCTAGCCCCAGCCCTAGCCTCCTAGCGCCCTACCCTAGCCCTAGCCATCTAGCCCCCAAGCTCCAGCCTTAGCCTCCAGCCCCAGCCCCAGCCACAGCCCTAGCCCTAGCCCTAGCCCTAACCCTAACCCTGACCCTGACCCTGACCCTTAACCTAACCCTAACCCTAACCCTAACCCTAACCCTAACCCTAACCCCCAAAACCCTAACCCTAACACTAACCCCTAACCCTAACCCTAACCCTAACCCTAACTCCCTAACCCTAACCCTAAACCTAACCCTAACCCTGTAACGCTAACCCTAACTCCTGACTTTAACCCCTAACCCTAAACCTAACCCCTAACTTCTAACCCTAACCCCTAACCCTAACCCTGACTCTGACCCTGACACTGACCCTGACACCTAACACTAACCCTAACACCCCTAACCCTAACCCTAACCCCTAACTCCTAACACTAACCCTATCCCTAACCCTAACACTAACCCCTAACCCCTAACCCTAACACTAACCCTAAACCTAACCCTCTAACCCTAACCCTAACCCTCTAACTGTAACCCTAACACTAACCGTAACCCTAACTTTAAACCCTAACCCTAACCCCAACCCCAACGCTACCCCTAACCCTAACCCTAACCCTAACCCTAACCCTCACCCTAACACTGACAGCCCTGACCCTGACCCTGACAGCACTGGCCCTGACCCTGACAGCCCTTGCCCTGACACTGACAGCCCTGGCCCTGGCCCTGACAGCCCTGGTCCAGGCCCAGGCAGCCCTGTCCCTGGCCATGGCAGCCCTGGTCCAGGCCCAGGAAGCCCTGGCCCTGGCCCTGACAGCCCTGGCCCTGGCAGCCGTGGCCCTGGCCTTGGCGGCCCTGGTCCTGGTTTTGACCCTGGCCCTGGCCTTGACCCTTGACACTAACCCTTGACCCCCTAACCCTAAACCTAACCCCTAAACCTAGCCCTAGCCCCCTAGCCCTAGCCGGCTAGCCCTAGCCCCCTAGCCCCCTAGCCCCCTAGCCCCCCTATCCCTAGCCCCCTAGTCCTAGCCCAAGTAATAGCCCCCTAGCACTAGCCCCCTAGCCCCAGCACTAGCCCCCTAGCCCTAGCCCTCGCCCCAGCCCTAGCCCCCTAACCCCTAGCCTCAGCCCTAGCCCTAGCCCCCTAGCCCTATCCCCCTAGCTTCAGCCCTAGCCCCCTAGGCCTAGCCCTAGTCCCCTAGTCCCCTAGCCCCCTAGACCTAGCCCCCTAGCCCTAGCCCTAGCCCCCTAGCCCTAGTCCTAGTCCTAGCCCCAGCCCTAGCCCCCTAGCCCTTAGCCCTAGCCCCTAGCCCTAGACCCCTAGCCACCTAGCCCCAACCATAGCCTCGTAGCCCCCTAGCCCTAGCCCCCCAGCCCCTAGCCCCTAGCTCCAGCCATAGCCTCCAGCCCCAGCCCCAGCACGAGCCCCTAGCCCTCAGTGCCACGAGTGACCGCTTCCTTGGCACTCTTCACACTCAATTTTTTGAATTTGACAGTCAAGGCCATTCGCAGCTGATCGCCACTGCTTAGGCCCCATAGGCCCAAGGAAATGATCAAAAGGGGATGGGAGAGCTGAGACTCAGACGCCGCTAGGTGGCGCTGACATTTTGCCCTCAAAACTGTAAAAAAAAACCTCCAGTACACATGCACAGGTTGCGCAAATTGCATAAGCACACTAAGCACGCTTGGCCCGAGTCATCAGGTGGGTTAAAGAGTGAGCAGCCAATCAGGGTATTGACACTTCACTTAGGTGCGACCAGGGCTTATATAAACAGCACCACTTCGGGGCCCTGGCGCTCTCCTCCCTCTCCTCCTCCCCCTCTCCCCGCCCGGGGCTTGCCCACTCTGACCACGGCCCGCCGGATGCCGCGGTGTCTGTCGGCCACGCGAGCGCCGCCACGCTTCACAAGGAGGCCGGGCCCGCTTCTCCTCCCATCCATTCATCGATTGAATGTAAGAAAGGCTTGGTGCAAAGGACCCTTGTGCCCGTGTGCGTTTCTGGCAGCGAGAGGAATCACGCTGCTTCCAACACCCTGACAGCCCTGGCCCTGACCCTGACAGCCCTGGCCCTGTCACTGACAGCCCTGGCCCTGGCCCTGACAGCCCAGGCCCTGGCCGTGACAGTCCTGGCCCTGATCCTGACAGCCCTGGCCCTGACTCTGACAGCCCTATCCCTGGCAGCCCTGGCCATGGCCCTGATAGTCCTGACGGCCCTGTCCCTGGCAGCCCTTGCGGCCCTCTCCCTGGCCCTGGCCCTGGCCCTGGCAGCCCTGGCCCGGGCCCTGGCCCTTGACCCTTGACCCTAACCTTTGACCCCCTAACCCTAACACCTAAACCTAACCCCTAACCCCTTACCCTAACCCTAACCCTGACAGCCCTGACCCTGACGCTGACAGCACTGACTCTGACCCTGACAGCCCTGGCCCTGACCCTGTCAGCCCTGGCCCTGGCCCTGGCAGCCCTGGCCCTGGCCCTGGCGGCCCTGGTCCTGGCCCTGACCCTGACCCTGGCCCAGACCCTTGACGCTAACCCTTGACCCCCTAACCCTAACCCTAACCACTAACCCTAACCCTAGCCCTAGCCCCCTAGCCCTAGCCCTAGCCCCTTGCCCTAGCCTCCTAGGCCCTACCCCCTAGCCCCCCGAGCCCTAGCTCCCTAGTACTAGCCCTAGTCCTAGCACCCTAGCACCAGCCCGCTTAGCCCCAGTACTAGACCCTAGTCCCAGCCCCAGCCCCCAGACCCAGCCCCAGCCCCAGCCCCACCCCTATCCCCTAGCACCCTAGCCTCAGCCCTAGCCCTAGGCCCCTAGCGCTAGCCCCCCCTAGCTCCAGCCCTAGCCCCCTAGCCCCAGCCCTAGCCCCCTACTCCCCTACCCCGCTAGCCCTAACCCCCTAGCCCTAGCCCTAGCCTCCTAGCCCCCTAGCCCTACCCCTAGCCCCCGCCGTAGCCTCCAAGCCCCCTAGCCCTACCCCTAGCCCCTCTAGCCCCCTAGCTCCAGCACTAGCCTCCAGCCCCAGCCCCAGCCCCAGCCCCAGCCCCAGCCCCAGCCCTAGCCCTAGCCCTAACCCTAACCCTGACCCTGAACCTGACCCTGACCCTAACACTAACCCTAACACTAACACCCTAACACTAACCCTAACCCCCTAAACCTAACCCTAAACCTAACCCTAACCCCCTAACCCTAAACCTAACCCTGACATTAACGCGCCAACCCTAACCTAACCCTAACCCAGACTTGACTAAAGCCTGACCCTGACCCTGACCCCTAACCCTAACTATAACCCTAACCCCTAACTCCTAACCCTAACCCTAACTCCTAACCCCTAACCCCTAACCCTAACTCCTAACCCTAACCCTAACCCTAAAACCTAACTTTAACCTAACCCTAACCCCCTAAAAACGAACCCTAACCCTAACCCCTAACCCCTTTTACTTTTGACTTTAACTTTTAACCCTAACTTTAACCCTAACCCTAACCCCTAACACTAACCCTGACCCTGACCTAGACCCTGACCCCTAAACTAACCCCTAACCCTAACCCCTAACCCTAACCCCTAACCCCTAACCTTAAACCTAACACTAACTATAACCCTAACCCTAACCCTAACTCCTAACACTAACCCTAACCCTAACCCTAACCCCAACCTAACCCTAACAAACCCCTAACCCTAACCCCTAACCCCTAACCCTAACCCTAAACCCCTGACCCTAACCCTCCCAACACCAACACTGAACCCCAACCCTAACAACCCTAACCCTAACCCTAACACTAACCCTAAACCTAACAACCCTAACCCTAACCCTGAGAGCCCTGACCCTGACTCTGACAGCACTGAAACTGACCCTGACAGCCCTGGCCCTGACCCTGACAGCCCTGGCCCTGGCCCTGACAGCCCTGGCCCTGGCCCTGGCAGCCCTGGTCCTGGCCTTGACCCCGGCCCTGGCCCTAACCCTTGACCCCCTAACCCTAACCCTAACCCCTTACCCTAACCCTAGCCCTAGCCCGCTAGCCTTAGCCCACTTGCCCTAGCCCCCTAGCCCTAGCCTCCTAGGCCCCTAGGCTTCTAGCCCCCCTAGCCCTAGCCCCCTATTCCTAGCCCCCTAGCACTAAGCCCCTAGCTCAAGCCCTAGTCCCTAGCCCAAGCCCTAGCCCCCTAGCCCTAGCCCTAACCATAGCCCCAGCCCTAGCCCCCTAGCCCCCTAGCCTCAGTCCTAGCCCTAGTCCCGTAGCCCCATCCCCCTAGTCACAGCCCTAGCCCCCTAGCCCAAGCCCTAGCCCCAGCCCCCCAGTCCCCATCCCCAGCACTAGCCCCCTAGCCCTAGCCCTAGCCCCCTAGCCGTAGTCCTAGTCCTAGCCCCATTGCCCCCTAGCCCCAGCCCTAGCCTCCTAGCCCCCTAGCCCTAGCCCTAGCCCCCTAGCCCCTTAGCTTCAGCCCTAGCCCTAGCCCTAGGCCTAACCCTAAACCTGACCCTGACCCTGACCCTGACTCTAACCCTAAC
>JAEOAE010004063.1:0-11341 GCA_036365155.1 Meriones psammophilus | reverse complement strand
CAAAAGGGAGAGTCCAGAGGTTCTGCCTCTCAGTGCCACGAAAGGACCATTTCCTGGCACCTTTCACACCTGCTTTTGAATTTGACAGTCAAGGCCATTCGGTGACTGGATCGCCACTGCTTAGGGCCTAATAGGCCCAAGGACATGATCAAATGGAAGGATGTCTTAACTGGTCATTTGAAAGGCCCGGATCCTATCTTAATAAGATCCAGGGAGCTGTCTGTGTTTTCCACAGGAAGAAAACAATCCATTCTGGGTACCGAGCGCCTCACGCGAAAAGCTGGTGACAGCTGAAGATGATCTTCAACAGATACACCTGCTACCACTTGAAGAGTCAAGGGCGGCGAGGATGACCACACTTACTCGAAAGGGATTCATCACCCACAGATGGCTTATTACCCTGGGTTTCTTCTGGCCTTTTCTTACTTTAAGATTGGGTGGGGTTGAAATGTTTGGTGCAGCACCATATTGGGGCTTAGTGTTTTTACTCTGGTTGTTCTGCAAACTCAATACCCAACATAACGTGAGTAGGTCGCCATCACAAGAAACACTTGTGGCCTTGAAACAAGGATCGCTCTCCCAAAATTTGGTTATCCATGTTAAAATTAAAAACAGACTGTGACACTCTACTGATGCAATTAGGTTTACCCATTGCACTGAGTCGAAGGAGTGATCCAAGTCAATGTTGCCTTGCCTAAGCGCTATAGAATGTTTAGATAGAGGATGACAGCCTTGCACCCCTGGAATTTTATTCCATTGTAATGGGAATCGTGCCTCCTTTTTTAATCTTCTCCTTAGATCCTGCACCCAGAGGAGCTGTTCCATTGCACCTGGTGGGGTAAGGAAGTGATCTAAAGCCTAGATCGCTTACTTCCTAAGAAGGAGCTCGCCTGTAGCTTAGGCTCTCTTTGTGCCACGCTTATAGGCTTTAAGGCAGTTTTCATTTCTTAAAACAAAAGGGGGATGGGAGAGCTGAGACTCAGATGCCACTAGGTGGCGCTGACATTTTGCCTCAAAACTGTAAAAAACCTTCCACCCATGCTGGTTTAAGTAAATTGCATAAGCACACTAAGCACGCTGGCCCAAGTCATCAGGGCGTGGGGTAAAGAGTGAGCAGCCAACTCATTGTATTGTCACCTCACTTAGGTGCCACCAGGGCTTATAGCAAACAGCGCCACTTCTGCCCTGGCGCCCAACCTCCTCCTCCCCTCTCCGCCTGGGTCATTCGCCCCGGCTACGCTCGGACTGGCGTCTGTCTGCCAATGCAAGCACCGCCAGCCCGCAAGGTGGCCGGCTCGCTTCTCCTCTCCTCCTTTCACCCATTGACTGGCCAGCGCTTGTTGCGGAAGGACCCGCTCGCGCGCATGCTTCTGGCCGCAAGATCAATCACGGGTTTCCAACACCCTGACAGCCCTGGCCCTGATCCTGACAGCCCTGGCCCCACCCTGATAGCCCTAACCTGGCAGCCTGGCCGTGGGCCCTGATAGCCTGACAGCCCTGGCCCTGGCAGCCTAAGTGCCTTCCTGGGCTCCAGGCCCTGGCCCTGGTAGCCCTGGCCCTGGCTCTTGTATTTGACCCTTGTTTAAAACCTTGACCCCCCACCCTAAATTCCCAACCCTTGTCCCCTAACCCTAACCCTAACTCCTAACCCTGACAGCCCTGACCCTGGCCCTGACAGCCCTGGTCTCTGGCTCTGGCAGAAGCCCTGGTCCTGGTCCTGGACCCTGACCTTGACTCTGGCCCTGACCCCTGACCCAACCCCAGACCTCCCTAACCCCTGACCCTAACTCCTAACCCCTAACCCTAGCCTCAGCCCACTAGGCCCAGTCACCCGGGCCAGCCCAACCCCTAGCCCTAGCCCCTAGCCCTAGCCGCTTAGCGTCCTAGCCCTAGTCCTAGGCCCCTAACACTAGCCCCTAGCCCCAGCCCTAGCCCCAGCTCCGAGCACCGAGAGCCCCCAGCCCTTGCCCTAGCTCCCACCAGCCCAGCCCCCTAGCTCCTAGCCTCAGCCCTAGCCCCAGCCCTAGCCCCTAGCCCCTCAGTCCCAGCCTCCCAGCCCCTAGCCCTATCCCTAGCCCCCTCTATGCCCTAGCCCCTAGCTCCCAGCCTCAGCCTCAGCCCTAGCTCCCTAGCTCCAGCGTCCCAGTCCCAGCCCCAGCCCTAGCCCCAGCCCCAGCCCCAGCACCCTAGCCTAGCCCCAGAGCCCCCAGCCTCCCATCCCTAATCTCCTAGCCTCCCTGAAATGCCCCAGCCACTCAGCCCACTGCCCAGCCCAAGCCTCCAGCCACAACTCAGCCCCAGCCTCAGCCTCAGCCCCCAGACCTCCAACCAACCCTGACCCTGAACCTGACCGTGACCTCAACCCCTTAACCCTAACCCTAACCTCAACCCTAACACTAACTCCTAACCTTAACCCGCTAACACTAACACTCAACTCTAACCGCACTTAACCCTAACCCTAACCTCTGACTTTACCCCTAACCCTAACCCTATCCCTAACCCAACCTCAACCCCTAAACCTAACCTCTGACCCTGGAGCCAATACACTGACTTGACCCTGACCCTGACCACAACCAACCCTAACCCCCAAACCTAACCCTAACCCTAAAACCTAAACCTAACTCCTAACCTCAACCTCCTAACCTAACTGATAATACCTAACGCCCCACCACTCTAACCATATAACCCAACTCCTAACTATAACCCTTCTAACCTAACTCCTAGTCCCTAACCCTAACCCCAACCCCAACCCCAACCCCAACCCCAACCCCAACTCCAACCCTAACCCTGAACCCTCTAACCCTAATCCTAACCCCCTAACCCTAGCCCTGACCTCAACCCTGGGTCCCCTAACCCTAACCTCTAACCCCAACTAACCCTAACATTAATCTCACCCTAGAATTGGCGAAGAGTTTTTACAAAGTTTTCATTACAGCTGAGACATTACACACCGATTTGGACATAACTAGAAAAGAAGCTAGAGATATCCTTACCCAATGTCAAAATTGCTGTCAGTTCTTACTTTATGCCTCATGTTGGGATTAATCCCAGAGGAACTGGGCCTCACTACAAGTGTGGCAGATGGATGTTACTCACATTTCTGCTCTTTTGCAAACTCAGATTTATGCAGCTTCAAGATAGCTCCTATCCCCTAGTCCCAGCCCCTAGCCCCTAGTCCATCTCTAGACCCCATGCCCCTAGCCCCAGCCCTAGCCCCAGCCCTAAAGGCCCCAGCCACCTAGCCCACTAGCTCCAGCCCAAGCCTCCAGCCACAACCTCAGCCCCAGCCCCTAGCCCTAGCCCTAGACCTAAACCTAACCCTGACCTGAACCTGACCCCTGACTCCTAACCCTAACCCTAACTCCTAACCCCTAACCCTAACACTAACTCTAACCCTAACCCGCTAACACTAACACTAACCCTAAACCGACTTCCGTAACCCTAACCCTAACCCTGACTATTTACCCCTAACCCTAACCCTATCCCAACCCTAACCCAACCCCCTAAACTCACCCCTGACCCCTGACAAATGACACTGACTCTGGACTCCTGACCCTGGACCACTAACCCTAACCCTAACCCTAAACCCTAAACTCCTAAAACCCTAAAACCTAAACCCTAACCCTAACCCTAACCTCCTAACCCTAACTATAAATACCCAACGCCAACGCTTACTCCTAATCCATAAATTTAACCCTAACTATAACCCTAACTCCTAACCCCACCCTAACCCTAACCCCAACTCCAACTCCTCAACCCAACCCCAACCCCAACCCTATCCCTAACCCCACCCTCTAACCCTAACCCTAACCCCAACCCTAGCTCTGACTCCTTAACCCTAACCCTAACCCTAACCTAACCCTAACCCTAACCCTACATTAATTCAAATTTAGAATTGGCTAAGGAGTTTCATAAAAGTTTTCAAGTTACAGCTGAGACATTATCGTCATCGATTTGACATAACTAGAAAAATAGCTAGAGATATCCTACCCAATGTCAAAATTGTTGTCAGTTCTTACTTATGCCTCATGTTGGGATTAATCCCAGAGGAACCGTCCCACTACAAGTGTGGCAGATGGATGTTACTCACATTTCATTTTTTGGTAAACTTCAATATTTGCGTGTTTCTGTTGATAGCCCTGTCCCCAGTCCCAGCCCTAGCCCCTAGTCCTATCCTGAGACCCCTATGCCCCCCCCCTAGCCCCTAGCCCCCTAGCCTAGCCCCTAGCCCCCCTAGCCCTACTCTGGTCCTACCCAGAGCCTTAGCCCCAGCCCCTAGCCCTAGCCCCTAGCCCTGGCCCCTAGCCCCTATCCCCATCCCTAGTCTCCCTAGCCCCCTTGCCCTAGCCGCCTAGACCCCTAGCTCCAGCCCAAGCCTCCAGCCCCAGACACAGCCCCAGCCCAAGACCCAAACCTAACCCTGACCCTGACCCTGACCGTTACCTAACCCTAACCCCCTTCCCTAACACTAACCCTAACCCTAACCCCCCCTAACCCTAACCCTGACCTGACACTGACCTGACTCTGACTCTGACCCGGACCTGACCACTAACTCTAACCCTAACCTAATGGTGCTAACTCTAACCCTAACTGACTTTAACCCCAAACTTAACCCTAACCCCTTAACCCCAACCCCTAACCCCTAACCCCAACCCCGACCTGACACTGACCCTGACTCTGACTCTGACCCGGACCTGACCACTAACCTAACCTAACCTAACCGCCCACCATAACCATAACCCCAAGCCCAACCCAACCCCAAACCCAACCCCAACACCAACCCTAACCTTATCCTAACCCTAACCTCTAACCCCAACCCTAACCCTAACATTAATTCAAATTTAAAAATTGGCTAAGGAGTTTCATAAGTTTTCATGTTATAGCTGAGACATTGCATCATCGATTTGACATAACTAGAAAAGAAGCTAGAGATATCGTTACCCAATGTCAAAATTGTTGTCAGTTCTTACCTATGCCTCATAGGTAAAGAGTGAAACAGCCAATCAGGTATTGACACGTCACTTAGGTGCGACCAGGGCTTATATAAACAGCGCCACATCGGGCCCTCTCTCTCCTCTCCTCTTTTTCATCGAGTGACTGTAATAAAGTTTGTTGTGGAAGGATCCTTGTGTCCACGTCGCGTTCTGCCTGCAGATGATCACGTGGCTCCCAACACCATTCACTCCTCTGATTTGTTTCTTTTATTCATGCACCCTACTCAGTTACTTAGTTATATAGTTTTTTGTTGTTGTTGTTTTTTGGTTAGTTGAAACAAGGTTTTCCCGGAGAAAGGATACCATCTGCAAGCAGGCTTAAAAACCCAGGATCTGCCTGCCTCTGCCTTCAGGGTGCTGGGCCTAAAGGAATGTACCACCACACCCAGCTTGTCTTCCTTGTATTCTTAATTCCAGGAAGGCATCTTTTTCTTCTTCTTCTGGTTTATATTCTTTATCGTATTTAGTTCAATTTACAAAAGTTTCTTTCTCTCTCTCTCTCTCTCTCTCTCTCTCTCACTCACCTGTGTTATGTGTTTGAAAGAGAGAGAGAGAGAGGATCTGTGTGTGATGATGTGTCTTTCTTCCCTTCTCTCCCCACCCTTGCTTCACTGCATAGAATAAAAAAAAAAACAAAGAGCTTGAAAACAAAACAACAAAGTAAAAAAAAAAGCAGAAGAGGCCTTATCTTTGTTTCAGGAAAGACTGGTCTCCAGAACCAGTGGCAGGACAGCCAAGCCTGTTACAAAGAAACCCTACCTAGAGAGAGAGAGAGAGAGAGAGAGAGAGAGAGAGAAAGCTTGATTTGTTTTAATTTCTTGTTACCTTGTTTAATCCTAAAAAATATAACTAACTCTCTGTCTCTCACAGACAGAGAAAGCAGAAAAGTGCTATATCGCTATATCTAGCTTAGTAGAGAAGAGTGCATGAATGTGTTTTTCAAATTAAGAACAGAAAGTCAAAGCACAGCGTTTCAACAAAGTCCAAGAAAGTATGTAACAGTGTTTCTGAGCTATGCTGAGAAGAAACAGAAAAGTGATCTATCTGGCATAGTACAGAAGAACACACATAAAATGTCTCTCCAAGGTAGGGAACAGAAAGGCATAGCACAGCATTGCGAACTAAGTACAGGAAAAATAAGTAACAGTGTTTTCTGAACTCAGTTGAGAAGAAAACCAGAAAAGTGATATGTCTAGAATGTGAACCCATTCCCTCTTCTGGCAGATATAAATGCAGATACAACACTGATATAGTTAAAGTAAAAAAAAAAAAATCTTTAAAAAAATAAAAAAAAAAAGATACTACAGGTGCTAGCAGCCTAGAGTACTAAACTCGATGTCAATCGCTAGAGATGGAGAAGATAAAGGGGTCCACCCACACGGTCCATTACAAGAAAGATGACACGATGAAAAAGAAAGGGAAAAATAACTTTGGGACCACATGGTGGCTCTCAACCATCTATCAGGTGAACCTATTCCCTCTTCTGGCAGATGTAAATGCAGATACAACACTGTATACATAAAATAAATCAATCTTTTAAAAATCAAAAATAAAAAAGGTATCACTAAACTGGAAACTTGCAATCGCTTAGACATGGAAGATGAAGTGGTCCACACACACGATCACTTAAACGCAGAAAGACAACCTTCGATGAAAAGGAAGGGGAAAACTTTGGGTTAACGTTTCATCTTTCAGGGCCTGGAGAGATGGCTCCGTGCTTAAGAGCGCTGTCTGTACGACAGCTCTTCGAACGGACCCGGTTCAATTCCCAGGACCTACATGCAGCTCACAAGTGCCTGTAACTCCAGTTCAAAGGGATCTGACACCTTCACACTAACACACATAAAATACTTAATTAAATAAATTTAAAACAAACAAACAAAACAAACACACAGCCATGCATGTATCAAGGAAACCCTGTGGAAGAGAAAGAGAACCCCAAAAAAAAAAACAACACCCAAACAAAACCAAACAAAACAAAAAAACCGTTCTTGTTATCTTATTGTCCATTCAATTTAATTTTAAAAATATAGTTCTCTGACTCTCTGTCTCTGTCTCTGTCTCTATCTCTGTCTCTCTCTCTCTGTGTGTGTGTGTGTGTGTGTGTGTGTGTGTGTGTCTGCATTTGTGCTCTGCATTGGTGCTCGGCATTTGGAGGTTCAAAAATCAAGTTCCTAAGATTTTCACTAAGAAGCATGTTTGTCTCTCTGCCTAAGCTTGTTAACGCAGACTCAGTCCAGGTAAAGAAGACTGTCCTCACATTCAACCCATCATCTCTGGGAAAATCTGAAAGAATGCAGCCGGCACGGTGACAGAGCGATGCCGGTCCGGGAAGGGGTGATGGCGGGTGGATCAGGAGTTCGAGGACCGGCGGCATGTTAAGCGTTAGACGGTCAGCGAATGCGAATGTAAATATCTACCAGCAGTGGATGTACTCGTTGTTAGAACTGCAATCCAAGTATCAGCATTCCAGCAGCTAGCCTGTACAGGCCAAGCAGGCCCGGCTGAGGAGTCTCCAAAGGAGCCCAAGTCCTAGGTAGCAGTTCAAATCTGCCCTGAGCAGGGAACCGCGAGCCTGGCTAGGGTCCACGACCCAGCAGCGCCACGATGGCCTTGGGGAGGGTTGGGGCGGTGTGCTTCCCCTGCCTGCCTGCCTGCCTGCCTGCCGGGGCGGGCGGCTAGCGCCTCAGAGGGATGGCCAGGGGACAGAGGCCAGGCAGGGTGAGTGAGCTGGAGGAGGGCTACGCTGGGCAGCACAAATCGTCCCGAGGTCACCTGACTCACACAGCAGCAGCCAGTCCGGGCCACAGCAGAGCTCAGCCAGCGCAGCAAGTGCCCAGCGGAAGGAGACGGGAGCAAAAGTAAACATTTCCGAACTCCAAATCGTTCCCTAAGATTTTCTAAGTCGGAGCCACCGACAAAAAGCACAGTTATCCAGCCTCGCTAGCTAAACAATCTATTGCCAGAGACCAACCATTTCCAGCACACCACCTAGGGAAAGACCCAAACCCAAACCAAGCAAAGACAAAATTCCAGCACTTGAGAGGCAGAGGCAGGCGAATCTCTTAGTGTGTGTCCAGCCTGGCCCATAGTTTCATCCGTATGCTCATGATGAGTTCAAAGCAGAAGTTTATAATCTTTTTATTTCAATTGTTTTTGTTTTGTTTTGTTTTAGTTTCGGCTCATTTGAGATGGGGTTTCTCTGTGTAAGTTTGGTAAACACATACGCTGAGAGGGAGAGAAGAAAGAAAGAAAGAAAAAGAAAGAAAAAGAAAGAAAGAAAGAAAGAAAGAAAGAAAGAAAAAGGAAGGAAGGAAGGAAGGAAGGGAAGGAAGGAAGGAAGGAAGGAAGGGAAGGAAGAAGGAAGGAAGGGAAGAAAGAAAGAAATAGCTCCTCGCTCCACTAGTAAGAGGAACTCAAATGGTTGCCTAAGATTTTCCTAACCTCAGAGTCAGGGATGACCTGATGATGGCTGCTGCTACTTGGGGCTGCTGGTTGTGGCCCAAAACAAACAAACAAACAACAACAACAAATAAAAAAACAACAAAAACCTCTTTATATCTTTATATAATTTAAATCTGAAACTTCCATAGGACTCTGATTGTGGAGAGAGCTTGTAAATCTCTAAAGGAAAATAGTTAGAGGGAACTGAACCTGGATTCTCAGATTCAGGTCAAGAAAACGGTGGTGGCAGCCAGGAGACATGGGAGAGAGGGTGTTTAATCCTGCTCTATGTCTCTATCCCTACTGTATTTACAGGGAGCCCTCTGATTGTCATGGTATCTCTCTCTTTAAAAAATCAGAGTAAAGAGCGACACTAAACTCTGTGATGGTTTGTTTCTGGAGAGTAAGAGGGGTTTCTGTGTTTGTTTGTTTGTTTGTTTTGTTTTAATGTCAAAGTTTTCTAAAAAATACAGGTGTCTATCTTGTATGGGTAGACATATATTCTTTGTTCGATCTTCATATGATCTCTCTCCTCATCGTATCCTCATCCTTGGCTAAACCTAGAAGGAATGCATGTCCTTCGTCATTAATTTGTTTCATCTCCCTTTGGCTCGGCATTTGGAGGTTCAAGAGCTCCCAGCAGTCCCTCTTCCCGAGCCCCCTTCCCCAGGAAGCTAGGGCTGGGTGGCTGGGGCTAGGGCTGGGGGCTGGGAGACTAGGGATGGGGCTGGGGCTGGGGGCTGGGGCTGAGGTGCTAGGGCTGGGGCTGGGGGGCCAGGGGCTGGGGCTAGGACTAGGACCAGAGCTAGGGGGGCTGAGGCCAGGCCTGGGGGCTAGGGCCTAGGGGCCTAGGGGCATGGGGGGCTAGGGGATAGGACCAGGGGCCAGGGACTGGGACCAGGGGCTGGGCCAGGCCAGGGCTAGGGCTGAGGCTGAGGGAGCCAGGGGCCAGGCTGGTGCTGGGCCTGGCCTGGGCTGGGGGCCTCGGCCTGGGCCTGGGGGCTGGGGCTGGGGCTAGGGCTGAGTGTTAGGCCCTGGGACTAGGCCTGGACTGGCGGCTGGGGCTAAGGGGCTGGGCTAGGGGTTGGGCCAAGCCCGGGCTGGGGCCTAGTGGGCTAGAGCTAGGGTTAGGGGGTTAGGGTTAGGGTCAAAGTTAGGGGTCAAGGGTTAGGGTCAAGGGTCAGGGCCAGAGTCAAGGTCAGGGTCAGGACCAGGACCAGGGGGCCAGAGCCAGGCCAGGGCTGTCAGGCCAGGTCAGGCTGTCAGGAGTTAGGTTAGGTTGGGGTTGGGGGTTAGGGTTAGGGGTTAGGGGTTAGGGGGGCAAGGTTAGGCTCAAGGGTCAAATGCCAGAGCCAGCCAGGCTGCTTAGGGCCAGGCCTGGGCCAGGAGAGGGCGCAAGGCTGCAGGCCAGGGCGTCAGGGCCCTATCAGGCCCACGCCAGGGGCTGCAGGGCCAGGCTGCTGTGAGTCAGGCCAGGGGCTGCCAGGGACAGGCCAGGGCTGGGCCAGGTGGAAGCCGCGTGATTCGCCTTGCCGGCAGAAACGCACGCAGGCACAAGGGTCCTTTCCGCAATGCCTTTGGCACAGCCAATCGATGAAAGGGAGGAGAGGAGAGCGGACCCGCCACCTTGTAGTGGCACAGGCGGTGCTTGCATTGGTAGACAGACACCGCGGCGTCCCGCAGTGTGAAGAGTGCCAAGGAAATGGTCACTCGTGGCACTGAGGGCAGAGCCTCCTGACTCTCCTTTGTTTATTAAGTAGGATTTAGGGTGCGTGAGCATGTTTAATAATACCCTGACTTTGAGCGTTATATGGAGACCCATAGATGGGTCACTTTTATTGACCACAAAACTGTCCAAATTGTTGAGAAGCATAGGCCGCCCATTGTCAGTTTTTAGAATTTTGGGGCTTTCCCAGGCACTCCATGCCTCTAGGCAATGTTGAATATCATGGCTGCCTTTTTCTCCAGTCAGGGAGAAACAAACACAACTCCAGAGCAAGTATCAGAAACATGCAAATATTGAAGTTTACCAAAAATGAAATGTGAGTCACATCCATCTGCCACACACTTGTAGTGGACGGATTCCTCTGGGATTAATCCCAACATGAGGCATAGGTAGAACTGACAACAATTTTGATATTGGGTAAGGATATCTCTAGCTTCTTTCTAGATTATGTCAAACTCGATAACGCAATGTCTCAGCTGTAACTTGAAAACTTTTATGAAACTCCTTAGCCAATTCTAAATTTGGAATTAATGTTAGGGTTAGGGTTAGGGTTAGGAGTTAGGCTTAGGGTTAGGGAGTTAGGGTTACGGATTCTTAGAGGGTTAGGGTTAGGGTTAGGGTTGTGGCCTTGGGCCAGCCAGGCCAGGGTCAGGGGAAACAGGGTCAGGGGTGAGGCTTATAGTTAGGGGTTAAGGGTTAGGGTTAGGGTTGGGGGGTTAGGGTGAGGGGTTAGGGGTTAGGGTTAGGGGTAGGGTTAGGGATATGGTTAGGGGTTAGGGTTAGGGGGTTAGGGGTAGGGTTAGGGATAGGGGTTAGGGGTTAGGGTTAGGGTTAGGGGGTTAGGGTTAGGGTTAGGGTAGGGTTAGGGTTAGGGTTAGGGTTAGGGTTAGGGAGTTAGGGTTAGGGTTAGGGGGTTAGGGTTAAGGGGTTGCAGGGTAGGGTTAGGGTTAGGGTTAGGGTTAGGGTTTTGGGTTAGAGTTAGGGGTTAGTGTTAGGGTTGGGTCAGGGTCAGGGTCAGGGTCAGGGTCAGGGTCAGGGGTTAGGGACTGGCTCCTTTCCCAAAGCAGGAAGAACATGAGCTTTTGGTCCAAATCCAGCATGGCCAGGCAGCTTTTTGCTGGAAACTGGTCAGAATGCAATCCTGTGACCTGCCTGCAAAAGCATGCCTCTTATCCCA
>JAEOAE010003128.1:0-11273 GCA_036365155.1 Meriones psammophilus | reverse complement strand
AGAGAGAAGTGCCTGGGCCTATCCCTAATCCTGAAGAGGCCTGGGCCCAAAGGAGAAGAGAGAAGTGGGTCAGCCTATTCCTAACCATGAAGAAGCCTGGGCCCAAAAGAGAAGAGACTAGGCCAGGGCCTGTTTCTATTCCCAAAGATGCCTGGGCCCAAAGGAGAAAGAAGGGCTCTGGGCCTAATTCCTAATCCAAAGAGGCCTTGGCCCAAAGAGAAGAGAAAAGGGCCTGGGCCTATCCCTAACTCTGAAGAGGCCTGGGCCCAAAGGAGAAGAGAGAAGGGCCTGGGCCTGTCCCTAACCCTTAAGAGGCCTGGGCCCAAAGGAGAAGAGAAATGGAGCTTGGCCTATCTCTATTCCTGAAGAGGCCTGGGCCCAAAGGAGAAGAGAACTGGGCCTTGGCCTATCCCTAACCCCTGAAGGGGCATGGGGCCCTGCAAGAAATGAGAAGAGGGCCTGGGCCTATCCCTAACCCTGAAAGGCCTGGTACCAAAGGAGAAGAGAAAAGGGCCTGGGCCTCTCCGTAACTGAAGAGGTAAAGCAGAAGAGAGAAGTGGGCCTGGGCCTATCCCTAATCCTGAAGAGAAAAGAATGAGAAAGGGCCTGGGCCTATCTCTAACCCTGATGAGGCCTGGGCCCAAAAGAGAAGAGAAAAGGGCCTGGGCCTATCCCTAATCGTGAAGAAGCTTGGGCCTAAAGGAGAAGAGAAGTGGAGCTGGGCCTATCCCTGAAGAGGCCTCGGCCCAAAGTAGAAGAGAGAAGGGCCTGGGCCTATCCCTAACTCTTGAATGAGAAAGAGGAAGAGCTATGGGACAGGGCCTATCCCTAACCCTGAAGAGGACTGGGCCCAAAAAAGAAGAGACTAGGGCCTGGGCCTATCCATAACCCTGAAGAGGCCTTGGCCCAAAGGAGAAGAGAGACGGGCCTGGGCCTATTCTTATTCCTGAAGAGGCCCGTGCCCAAAGGAGATGAGAAAAGGGCCTGGGCGTATCCCTAACCCTGAAGAGGCCTAGTCCAAAAGGAAAGAGAAGTGGGCCTGGGCTTATCCCCTAACCCGAAGTGGCCTGGGCCCAAAGAAGAAGAGAAGTGGCCTGGGCCTATCCCTAAACCTGAAGAGGCCTGGGCCTAAAAGAGAATAGAAATGGCCTGGGCCTGTCCCTAACCCTGAAGAAGCCTGGGCCCAAAAGAGAAGAGAAAAGGGCCTTGGCCTTTCCCAACCCTGAAGAGCCCTGTCCCAAAGAAGAAGAGAAGGGGGCCTGGGCGATGCCTAATCCTGAAGAGGCCTCGGCTCAAAGAGAAGAGAAAAGGGCCTTGGCCTATCCCTAAACCTGAAGAGGCCTGGGCCAAAAGGAGAAGAGAACTGGGCCTTGGCCTATCTCTAACCCTGAAGAGGCCTAGGCCCAAAGGAGAAGAGAAAAGGGCCTGGGCCTATCCCTAACCCTGAAGATCCTGGGCCCAAAAGAGAAGAGAAGAACGCCTGGGCCTATTCCTAACCCTGAAGAGTCCTTGGCCCAAAAGAGAAGAGAAAAGGGCCTGGGCCTCTCTCTAACCCTGAAGAGGCCTGGGCCCAAAGGAGAAGAGAAGTTGGCCTGGGCCTATCCCTAAGCCTGAAGAGCCCTGGGCCTAAAAGAAGAGAAGCAGGCCTGGGCCTATCCCTAAACCTGAAGAGGCCTTGGCCCAAAGGGGAGAAGAGAAGCAGGCCTGACCTATCCCTACCCTGAAGAGAGGCCCGGGGCCCAAAGGAGAAGAGACAAGGGCCTCGGCTGATCCATAACCCTGAAGAGGCCTGGGCCTAAAGGAGAAGAGAGAAGTGCCTGGGCCTATCCTCAATCCTGAAGAGGCCTGGGCCCAAAGGAGAAGAGAAGTGGGCCTGGGCCTATCCCTAAACCATGAAAAAGGCCTGGGCCCAAAAGAGATGAGACTAGGGCCTGGGCCTGTTCTTATTCCTGAAGAGGCCTTGGGCCCAAAGGAGAAAGAAAAGGGCCTGGGCCTACCCTAATCCTGAAGAGGCCTTGGCCCAAAAGAGAAGAGACTAGGGCCTGGGCCTATACCTAACTCTGAAGAGGCCCTGTCCCAAAGGAGAAGAGAGAGAAGGCCTGGACCCATTCTATTCCTGAAGAGGCCTGGGCCCAAAAGAGAAGAGAAAAGGGCCTTGGCTCATCCCTAAACCTGAAGAGGCCTGGGCCCAAAGGAGATGAGAGAAGGGCCTGGGCCTGTCCCTAACCCTGTATAGGCCTGGGCCCAAAAGACAAGAGACAAGGGTCTGGGCCTATCCCTAACCCTGAAGAGGCCTGGGCCCAAAGAAGAAGAGAAGTGAGCCTGGGCCTATCCCTAATCCTGAAGAGGCTTGGGCCCAAAAGAGAATATAATATGGATTGGGCCTCTCCCTAACCATAAAGAAGCCTGGGCCCAAAAGAGAAGAGAAAAGGGCCTGGGCCTTTCCATAACCCTGAAGTGGCCCTGTACCAAAGGAAAGAGATGTGGCCTGGACTTATGCCTAATCCTGAAGAGGCCTGGGGCAAAAGAGAAGAGAAAGGGCCTCGGCCCTATCCCTAACCCTAAAGAGGCCTGGACAAAAGGAGAAGAGTAGTGGGTATGGACCTATCCCCTAATCCTGAAGAGGCTCCGGGCCCAAGAGAAGAGAAAAGGGCGTTGGCCTATCCCAAAACCTGAAGAGGCCTGGGCTTAAAGGAGAAGAGAGAAGGGCATGGGCCTATCCCTAACCCTGAAGAGGCCTGGGCCCAAAAGAGAGGAGAAAAGGGCCTGGGCCTATCCGTAACCCTGAAGAGGCCTTGGCCCAAAGGAGAAGAGTAGTGGGCCCTCGCCTATCCCTAACTCTGAAGAGGCCTGGGCCAAAGGAGAAGAGAAAGGCCCTGGGCCTATTCTAACCCTGAAGTGGCCTCCAGCCCAAAGGAGAAGAGTAAAGGGCCTTGGCCTATCCCTAAACCTGAAGAGGCCTGGGCTCAAAGGAGAAGAGAGAAGGGCCTGGGCCATCTGTAACCGTGAAGAGCCTAGTCCCAAAGGAAAAGAGAAGTGGGCCTGGGCTAATCCCAACCCTGAAGAGGCCTGGGGCCCAAAAGAGAATATAAAAGGGCCTGGGCCTCCCAACTATAAAGAAGCCTGGGGCCCAAAGAGAAGAGAAAGGGCCTGGGCCTTTTCATAACCCCTGAAGTGGCCCTGTCCCAAAGGAAAAGAGATGGGCCTGGGAGTATGTCACTAATCCTGAAGAGGCCTGGGCCTAAATGAGAAGAGAAAAAGGGCCTCGGCCTATCCCTAACCCTGAAGAGGCTCTGGACAAAAAGGAGAAGAGAAGGGGCATGGACCTATCCCTAATACTGAAGAGGGCTGGGTCAAAAAGAGAAGAGAAAAGGGCCTGGGCCTATCCCTAAACCTGAAGTGGTCTGTTCCCCAAAGGAGAAGAGAAAAGGGCCTGGGTCTATCCCTTACACTGAAAAAGCCTGGGCCCAAAGGAGAAAAAAAGAAGTTGGCCTGGGCCTATCCCTAACTCTGAAGAGGCCTGAGCCCAAAGGGAGAAGAGAAGTGGGCCTGACCTAGCTAATCCTGAAGAGGCCCGGGCCAAAGAGAAGAGAAAAGGACCTTGGCCTATTCCAAAACCTAAAGAGGCCTGGGCTCAAAGGAGAAGAGAGAAGGGCCTGGGCCTGTCCCTAACCCCCTGAAGAGGCCTGGGCCCAAAGAGAAGAGAGAAAAGGGCTTTGGCCTATCTCTAACCCTGAAGAGGCCTGGGCCCAAAGGAGAAGATAGTGGGCCTCGCCTATTCTCTAACCCTGAAGAGGCCTTGGGCCCAAAGGAGAAGAGAGAAGGGCCTGGGCCTATCCCTAACCCCTTAAGAGGCCAAACCTGAAGAGTCTTGGGCCCAAAGGAGAAGAGACAAGGGCCGGGCCTATCCCCAACCATGAAAAAGCCTGGGCCTAAAAGAGAAGAGAAAAGGGCCTGGGCCTATACCTAACCCTGAAGAGGCCTGGGGCCCAAAGGGAGAAGAGAAAAGGGCCTCCGCCTGTCTCTAACCCTGAAGAGGCCTTGGCCCAAAGGAGAAGAGAGAAGGGCCTGGGCCTGGTCCCTAACCCTGAAGAGGCCTGGGGCCCAAAAGAGAGGAGAAAAGGGCCTGGGCCTATCCAAGAACCCTGAAGAGGCCTGCCCCAAAGGAGAAGAGTAGCGGGGCTGGGCCTATCTCTAACCCTGAAGAGGTTTGGGCCCAAAGAAGAAGAGAAGTGGGCCTGGGCCTACCCCAATCTTGAAGAGGCCTGGGCCTAAAAGAGAAGACAGAAGGGCCTGGGCCTATCCCTAACCCTGAAGAAGCCTGGGCCCAAAGGGGAAGAGAAGTGGGCCTGGGCCTATCCCTAAACCTGAAGAGGCTTGGGCCACAAGGAGAAGAGAAGTGAGCCTGAGCTTATCCCTTTAACCTGAAAAAAGGCCTGGGCCCAAAGGAGATGAGAAAAGGCCTGGGCAAACTTTACTCTAAAGAGGCCTGGGGTCCTAAAAAGACAAGAGACAAGGGTCTGGGCCTCCTCCCTAACCATGAAGAAGCCTGGGCCTAAAAACAGAAAAGAAAAGGGCCGCGGCCTTTCCTAACCCTGAAGAGGCCCTGTCCCAAAGGGGAGAAGAGATGTGGCTGGGCGCGTATGCCAATCCTGAAGAGGCTCGACCAAAGAGAAGAGAAAAGGCCTTGGCCTATCCCTAAACCTGAAGAGGCTCAGCCCAAAGGAGAAGAGAGAAGGGCCTGGGCCATCCCTAACCCCTGTATAGGCCTGGGCACAAAAGACAAGAGAAGTGGGCCTGGGCCTATCCCTAACCCTGAAGAGGCCTAGTCCCAAAGGAAAAGAGAAGTGAGCCTAGGCTAATCCCCATCCTGAAGGGCCTAGGCCCAAAGAAGAAGAGAAGTGAGCCTGGCCTATCCCCTAATCCTGAAGAGGTTGGGCCCAAAGAGAATATAAAAATGGCCTGGGCCTCTCCCCTAACTACAAAGAAGCCTGGGCCCAAAAGAGAAGAGAAAGGGCCTTGGCCTATCCCTAACCCTGAAGAGGCCTGATAAAAAGGAGAAGAGTAGTGGGCATGGACCTATCCCTAATCCTGAAGAGGCCCGCCCAAAGAGAAGAGAAAAGGGCCTTGGCCTATCCTCAAACCTGAAGAGGCCTGGGGCTCAAAGGAGAAGAGAGAAGGGCATGGCCTATCCTAACCCTGAAGAGGCCTGGGCACAAAGAGGAGAAAAGGCCTGGGCCTCTCCGTAACCCTGAAGAGGCCTTGGCCCAAAGAAGAAGAGTAGTGGGCCTGGGCCTATCCCTAACCCTGAAGAGGCTCGGGCCCAAAGGAGAAGAGAAAAGGGCCTGGGCCTATCCCTAACCCTGAAGTGGCCAGTGCCCAAAGGAGAAGAGAAAAGGCCTTGGCCTATCCCTAAACCTGAAGAGGCTCTGGGCTCAAAGGAGAAGACAGAAGGGCCTGGGCCTGTCCCAACCCTGAAGAGGCCTTGTCCCAAAGAAGAAGAGAAGGGCCTGGGCTCTATCCCTAACCCTGAAGAGGCCTGGGCTCAAAGATAGTAGAAAAGGGCTTGGGCCTATCTGCAACCCCTGAAGAGGCCTAGTCCCAAAGGAAAAGAGAAGTGGGCCTGCTAATCCCTAACCCTGAAGGGGCCTGCACAAAGAAGAAGAGAAGTGAGCCTGGGCCTATCCCTAATCCTGAAGAGGCTCAGCCCAAAAGAGAATATAAAATGGCCTGGGCCTCCCTAACAATTATGAAGCTTGGGCCCAAAAGAGAAGAGAAAAGGGCCTGGGCCTTTTTTATAACCCTGAAGTGGCCCTGTCCCCAAAGGAAAAGAGATGTGGCCCTGGGCGATGCCTAATCCTGAAGAGGCCTGGGCCTAAATGAGAAGAGAAAAGGGGCTCGCCTATCCCTAACCCTGAAGAGGCCTGGACAAAAAGGAAAATCAAGGGCATGGACCTATCCCTAATCCTGAAGAGGCCCGGGGCCCCAAAAGAGAAAGAGAAAAGGGCCTTATCCTATCCTTAAACCTGAAGAGGCCTGGGCTCAAAGGAGAAGAGGAAGGGCATGGGCCTATCCTCAACCCTGAAGAGGCCTGGGGCACAAAAGAGAGGAGAAAAGGGCCTGGGCCTATCCAGAACGCTGAAGAGGCCCTGGCCCAAAGGAGAAGAGTAGGGGCCTGGGTCTATCCTTAACCCTGGAAGGCCTGGGCCCAAAGGAGAAGAGAAAATGAACTCTGGTCTATTCCCTAACTCTGAGGGTGGCCTGTGCCCAAAGGGAGAAGTGTAACCTGAAGAGGCCAGGGCTCCAAGGAGAAGAGAGAATGGCCTATGTCCTAAACCTGAAGAGGCCAGGGCTCCAAGGAGAAGAGAGAATGGGCCTATCCCTAACCCTGAAGAGGCCTAGCCAAAGGGAGAAGAGGTCCTGGGCCTATTCCCTGAAGAGGCCTGGGCCCAAAGAAGAAGAGAGAAAATATTATGTGGCCCCAAAGAAAGGGCAAAGAGCCTGGCTTCTAACCCTAACTCCTGAAGAGGCCTGGGCACAAAAAGAGGCCTGGGCCTAAGGAGAAAAGGGAACTGGGCCTATCCCAACCCATGAAGAAGGAAAAGAAAAGTGCCTCCTTTCCTTTTAGAAGAGTCAAAGGAGAAGAGATGTGGCCCAGTGGGCCTGGGCCTATCCCTAAACCTCAAGAGGCCTGGGCCCAAAGGGAGAAGAGAAGGGCCTGGGCCTGTCCCCGAATATTGAAGAGGCCTGGGGGCCCAAAGAGAAGAGGCAAATGGGCCTAGCCCTTAACCCCTGAAGAGGCCTGGGCCCAAAAGAGAGGAGAAAGGGCCTGGGCCTATCCCCCTGAACAGGCCTGAAAAGACAAGAGAAAAGGGTCTGGGCCTCATCCCTTAACCCCTGAAGAGGAGTCCCAAAGGAAAAGTAGGCCTGGGCCTATCCCAACCCTGAAGGCCTGGGCCCAAAAGAAGAAGAGAGTGGGCCTGGCCTATCTCAATCCAGAAGAGGCTCAAAGAGAGAACAGAGGCAAGGGCTGGGCCTATCTCTAACCCCCTAGCAGCCTGAAGAAGCCCTGGGCCAAAACCTGGGCCCCAAAAGAAAAGTATCCCTAACACTGAAGAGGTTCCCAAAGGGAGAAGAGAAGTAGGCCTATCTCACCCCTGAAGAGGCCCTGTCCCAAAGGAGAAGAGATGAAGGGCCTGGGCCTGTAAGAGGCCTGGGGCCCAAAGGGGAAGAGAAGTGGGCTCCATCATCCCCAACCCAAGACGCTGGAAGAGGCCCGGGCCTGTCCCCAACCCCTGCCCAAAAGAGAAGAGAAAAGGGCCTTGGCCTATCCCTAAACCTGAAGAGGCCTGGGCCTAAAGGGAGAAGAGAGAAGGGCCTATCCCTAACCCTGAAGGCCTGTCCCTGAGACCCTAAACCTGAAGAGGCCTGGGATAAAGGAGATGAGAAAGGGCCTGAGCAAAGGAGAAGAGAAAGGCATGGAGTCCTATCCCAAGGAAGTAGGTTACCTGGGCTGAAGAGGGCCTGGGCCCAAAGAAGAAGAAGAGAAGTGTCTTGGGCCCAAAAGAAGAGTCCTTGAGAAAAAAAAGAATAGGCCTGGGCCCAACTATGTCCCCAAAGAGAAGAGAAAGGCTAGTCTCTGAACCCTGAGGGTCCTGTCCCAAAGGAGAAGATAGCCCAAAAGACAAGAGAAAAGGGCCGGGGCCTATCTCCCTGAAGAGGCCTGGACCAAAAGGAGAAGAGAAGCCTAGACTCCCAAAGGGCCTGGGCCCAAAGAAGAAGAAGTGGCCTGGGCCAGGGCCCAAAAGAGAATAATCCCTCCCTAACTAACCCTCCTGAGAGGGCCTGGGCCCAAAGAAGAAGAAAGACATGTGGGCCTGGGCGATGCCTAAATCCCTGAAGAGGCCTGAGCCCAAAAGAGAGAATAGAAAAGGGCTTCGCCTAATCCCTAACCCTGAAGAGGCCTGGACCCAAAGGAGAAGAGAAGGGCCTGGACCCATCCCCTAATCCTGAAGAGTCCCGCCCAAAGAGAAGAGAAAACGGCCTTGGCCTATCTGTAAACCTGAAGAGGCCTGGGCCCCAAAGGGAAGAGAAAAGGGCCTGGCCTATCCCTTACCCTGAAGAGGCCTGGGTCCAAAGGAGAAGAGAAAAGGTCCCTCGGCCTATACTCTAACCCTGAAGAGGCCTGGGCCCAAAGGAGGAGAGAGGGGCATGGGCCTATCCCAAACATGAAGAGTCTGGCTCAAAGGAGAAGAGAGAAGGCCTGTCCCTGTCCCTAATACTGAAGAGGGCTGGGGCCAAAAAGAGAAGAGAAACGGCCTGGGCCCATCCCTAACTCTGAAGAGGCCTGGAGCCCAAAGGAGAAGCAGAAGTGGCCTGGGCTCTCTGTACACCTGAAGAGGCCTGGTTCCAAAGGGGAAGAGAAGTGGGCCTGGGCCTTTCCTAAATCTGAAGAGGCCCAGCCCAAAGGAGAAGAGAGTAAGGGCCTCGGCCTATCTCTAACCCTGAAGAGGCCTGGGCCCAAATGAGAAGAGAGAAGGGCCTGGGCCTATCCTTAACCCTGAAGAGGCCTGGGCCCAAAGGAAAAGAGTAAAGGGCCTTGGTCATCCTTAAACCTGAAGAGGCCTAGCCTAAAGGAGGAAGAGAGAAGGGCCTGGGCCTGTCCCTAACCCCTGAAGAGGCCTGGGCCCAAAGAAGAAGAGAGAAGTGGGTCTGGGCCTATTCCTAAACCTGAAGAGGCCTGAGCCCAAAGGAGTAGAGAAAGTGGGCCTGGGCCCATCCCTACTGGGAAGAGGGCCACCCAAAAGCTTAGATAGAAATGGCCTGGTCCTCTCCTCAACCATGAAGAAGCCTGGGCCCAAAAGAGAATAGAAAAGGGCCTGGGCCTTTCTAACCCTGAAGAGGCCCTGTCCCAAAGGAAAAGAGATGTGGGCCTGGGCCTCTATCCCCTAACCCCTGAAGAGGCCTGGGCCCAAAGGAAGAGAAGTGGCCTGGGCCTATCCCAACCCCCGAAGAGGCCTTAGCCCAAAAGTGAGGAGAAAAGGGACTGGGCCTATTCAGAACCCCTGAAGAGGCCTTGGCCCAAAGGAGAAGAGTAGGCCTGGGGCCTATCTCTAACCTGAAGATGCGGTGCCTCAAATACAAAGAGAAGGGCCTGGGCCTACCTTTATCTTGAAGAGGCCTGGGCCCCAAAACTAGGGGCGGAAAGAGCCTGGCCTATCCCTAACCCCTGCGCGGTCTGGGCAAAGGAGAAGAGAAGCAGGCTCTGCCTATCCCTTAACCCTGAAGAGGCCTTGGGCCCAAAGGAGAAGAGAGAAGGGCCTGGGCCTATCCCAACCCTGAAGAGGCCTGGGCAAAAGGAAGAGAAGGGGCCTGGGCCTATCCCTAACCCTGAAGAGGCTTGGGGGCCCAAAGGAGAAGAGACAAGGGCCCGGCCTATGCCTAACCCTGAAGAGGCCTGGGCCCAAAGGAGAAGAGAAAAGGCCCAGCCTATCTCTAACCCTGAAGAGGCCTGGCTGGGTGGAGAAGAGAGAAGGGCCTGGCCCTGTCCCAACCCTGAAGAGACCAGCCCAAAGAAGAAGAGAAGATGGGCCTGGGCCTATCCCTTACCCCAAAGAGGCTCAAAGCTGCAAAAGAGAGGAAAGAGGGCCTGGGCCTATCCGCAGAATCCCTGAAGAGGCCCCTGTGGCCCAAAGGAGAATAGTAGTGTTCCCTGGGCCTATTCTAACCCTGAAGAGGCCTGGGCCCAAAGAAGAAGAGAAGTGGGCCTGGGCTTCCACCCTAATCCTAAGAGGCCTGTACCCAAAAGAGAAGGGAAAAGAGCCTGGGCCTATCCCAATCCTGAAGAGGCCTGGGCGCAAAGAAGAAGAGAGAAGAGGCATGTGGGCCTATCCCTAACACTGGAAGAGGGCAAATCAAAAAGAGAAGAGAGAAAAAGGGCCTGGGCCTACTCCCTAACCCTGAAGAGGCCTGAGCCCAAAGGAGAAGAGAAGTGGGCCTGGGCCTATCTTGTACACCTGAAGAGGCCTGGTCCAAAGGGAAGAGAAGGGCCTGGGCCTATCCCTAAATCTGAAGAGGCCCAAACAAAGGAGAAGAGAAAAGGCCTCGGCCTATCTCTAACTCCTGAAGAGGCCTGGCCCAAATGAGAAGAGAGAAGGGCCTGGGCCTATCCTTAACCCTGAAGAGGCCTGGGCCCAAAGGAGAAGTGTAAAGGGCCTTTGGCCTATCCTCAAACCTGAGGGGAGGCCTGGCTCAAAGGAGAAGAGTAGGGCCTGGGCCTGTCCCTAACCCTGAAGAGGCCTGGGCTCCAAAGAAGAAGAGAGAGTGGTCTGGGCCTATTCCTAACCCTGAAGAGGCCTGAGCCCAAAGGAGTAGAGAGTGGGCCTGGGCCCATCCTAACTGAAGAGGCTGGCCCAAAAGAGAATAGAAATGGCCTGGTACCCCCTAACCATGAAGAAGCCTGAGCCTAAAAAAGAGAAGAGAAAAGGCCTGGGCCTTTCCCTCATCCCTGAAGAGGCCCTGTCCCAAAGGAAAAAGAGATGTGGGCCTGGGCCTATCCCAACCCCTGAAGAGGCCTGGGCCCAAAGAAGAAGAGAAGTGGGCCTGGGCCTACCCCTAATCTTGAAGAGCCTGGGCCCAAACTAAAGGGAAAGAGCCTGGGCCTATCCCTAACCCTGAGGTTCAAGAAGGAGAAGAGAAGTAGGCCAGCCTATCCCTAACCCTGAAGAGGCCTTGGGCCCAAAGGAGAAGAGAGAGAGGGCCTGGGCCTATCTTAACCCTGAAGAGGCCTGGGCCCCAAAGGGAAGAGAAGGGCCTGGGCCTATCCCTTAACCCTGAAGAGGTTTAAAGCCCAAAGGAGTAAAGAGAGACAAGGGCCTGGGCCAGTCCCCTTAACCCTGAAGTGTCTGGCGCAAATGAGAAGAGAAGGGCCTGAGCTATCCCCTAAACCTGAAGAGGCCCGGGGCCTAAAGGAGGATGAGAAAAAGGGCCTGGGCTCATCTCATTTGGAAGAAGGCCTGGGGACCAAAAGATAAGAGACAAGGGTCTGGGCGCTATCCCTAACCCCAAGGACGCCTTAGTCCCCAAGGAAAAGAGGAGGCCTGGGCTGGTTCCCTAACCCTGACGTGGCTCGGGCCCAAAGAAGAAGCAGTGAACTGGGCCCCATCTCAGATCCTGAAGAGTCCTGGGCACAAAAAGAATAGAAATGCCTGGGCCTCCCAACCATGAAGAAGCCTGGGCCCAAAAGAAGAGAAAAGGCCTGGCCTTTCCTAACC
>JAEOAE010002875.1:0-10754 GCA_036365155.1 Meriones psammophilus | reverse complement strand
AGCTCTCTACAGTTTCCCCTTTTTGTTTTAGGCGCATCAGGCAAGAGTAGAGGTCTGATCTCTGATATTAGAAATAAATTGGGACTTTGTACCGATGTTCATTTAGGTGTCATCCACCCAAAGAGCATCAGACCCGCCCGATACCTTTTTCTCAGAGGCAGGACCTGGGGCATCAACCCGCATGCAATCAGACATGCTCTTCTCTGGGTCCAAAGCGGCTGACCCTGAGTGCAGTGCTTAGCCTCGCATCCTGAGCATAACATTTTAGCTTTTTATGGTAGCCAACCATGCTTAGGGAGACTGTCCTGCTTCAATGGCTGTAAAGGCCTGAATGATCATGGCTGCATTACGCTGTTGTGAGACTCTAGTCTTGCATATATACCACAGGGAAAACAAGGAGTCCAACACCAGAAGGCCTGTTAACACTCCCATGCCTGCCCATTCCTTCAGATGATTCATGGCTGCAGCAATCCATGGTGATAATCCTGTGGCTAGTCCTGCGTCCACTCTGGTAGAATTTACTGTGACAATGGCCACTCTCAGCTGCTCCATCGTAGTATTGAATTCTCCAGTCCAATTACCTAAAATATAGGTAGACAATTGTTTAGACAGATTTGCAGCACAGGAAAAATTCTCATGTTGTATGCTAGTGACACAAAGTCCAGCATACTTTCATCGACAGCCAAGTTGAGCGATTTGCCATAGGGTATCAATTTGCTCCTGCACGAGGTCAATCCTCTGATTGAACACCATCAAGCCTCCTTTTAGTTGAGCATTAATTCCTTTTTGTACATCTAAGGCATGAGCTACATTGGCTAAAAGATTATTCAGGGTCTGAGCAGTCTGCACAGTATGACTCATGGCTAATGCCCCGGTGGTAGCTCCAACAGCCGCCAATGAGATGGCAGTAACAATGGCAGCTGTAGTTCCAAGATCCCTTTTCTGTCTGAAGAGAGTCATAGCGTGAGGGGCATCAACAGGCACAGGCACACAGCAAGGCATGCGAGTAACCAGGGCATACCTAAATTCACTAGCATTCCAGCATTGGGCAAAAAAGCAAGTATCATTACCACAATTACTTGGCTCTATCTGGCTACTAATGAATAAAAATGGGGGATATAGACAAACAGGTGTGGGCTTATAGGAAACATAATGAGAAGCCTTAACCCCCTTCTTGGAACATCCTGCATCAGTTCTAGAACTAGCAGTGGTGGTGTCCGAGGTCTGAGTAGGTTCAGGAGACCATTGCCCCCAGGGGTGAGACGTGCTCCATGCCAATTGACTAACTCCATGTTTTCCTCTACTTTTGAAAGTCATTTAAGGTTCTTAAATTATTTTTCCCCTTTTTTAAAAATTTTTCCTCAATTACACTTTATTCATTCTGCACCCCCCCATAAGCCCCTCCCTTGTCCCCTCCCAATCCCACCCCGCTCCTCCCTCTGCATGCATGCCACTCCCCAAGTCCACTGATAGGGGAGGTTCTCCTCTCCTTTCTGATCTTAGTCCATCAGTTCACATCAAAAGTGGCTGCATTGTCCTCTACTATGGCCTGGTAAGGCTGCTCCCCCCCAGGGGGAGGTGATCAAAGAGCAGGCCAATCAGATTATGTCAGAGACAGTCCCTCTTCACATTACTATGTAACCCAATTGAACTCTGAACTGCCCTGGGCTACATCTGTGCAGGGGTTCTGGGTTATCTCCATGAATAGTCCTTGGTTGGAGTATGAGTCTCTGGGAAGTTCCCTGAGTTCAAATTTTCTTGTTCTGTTGCTCTCCTTGTGGAGACCCTGTCCTCTCCAGCTCTTACTATTTCCCAGTTCTTACATAAAATTCCATTCACTCTGCCCAACAGTTGCCCATCAGGCTCAGCATCTGCTTTGATATTCTGTAGGACAGAGGCTTTCAGAAGCCCTCTGTGGTAGGTTCCTAGGTTGTTTCCTGTTTTCTTCTTCTTCTGATGTCCATCCTCTTTGCCTTTCTGGACGGGGATTGGACATTTTAGTTAGGGTCCTCTCTCTTGCATGTACAAGTTTTAGTGGGTTTGTCCTATGTTGTATGTCTATATGAGTGAGTATATACCATGTGTGTCTTTTTGCTTCTGGGACAACTCACTCAGGATGATCCTTTCCAGATCCCATCATTTACCTGCAAATTTCATGATTTCCTTATTTTTCATTGCTGAGTAATATTCCATTGTGTAGATGTACCACAGTTTCTGCATCCATTCTTCAGTTGAGGGGCATCTGGGTTGTTTCCAGCTTCTGGCTATTACAAATAAAGCTGCTACAAACATGGTTGAGCAAATGTGCTTTTTGTGTACTTGAGCCTCTTTTGGATATATGCCTAGGAGTGGTATGGCTGGATCTTGGGGAAGCACTATTCCTAGTTGTCTGAGAAAGCGCCAGATTGCTTTCCAGAGTGGTTGTACAAGTTTACATTCCCACCAGCAGTGGAGAAGGGTTCCCCTTTCTCCACAACCTCTCCAGCATGTGTTGTCACTTGAGTTTTTGATCTTGGCCATTCTCATGGGTGTAAGGTGAAATCTCAGGGTTGTTTTGATTTGCATTTCCCTAATGGCTAGTGAGGTTGAGCATTTCTTTAAGTGCTTCTCTGCCATTCGTTATTCCTCTACAGAGAATTCTCTGTTTAGCTCTGTTCCCCATTTTTTAAGTGGATTACTTGGTTTGCTGCTTTTCAGCTTCTTTAGTTCTTTATATAAACTAGATATGAGTCCTTTGTCAGATAAAGGGTTGGTGAAGATTCTTTCCCAATCTGTAGGCAGTCGCTTTGTTTTGGTGATGGTCTCCTTTGCTTTGCAGAAGCTTTTCAGTTTCATGAGGTCCTATTTATTGATTGTTGCTCTTAGAGCCTGTGCTGTTGGTGTTCTATTCAGGAAATTTTCTCCTGTACCAATGAGTTCTAGGGTATTCCCCATTTTTTTTTCTAGCCGATTTAATATGTCAGGTTTTATGTTGCGGTCTTTGATCCACTTGGGCTTCAGTTTTGTGCAGGGTGATAAGTATGGATCTATTTTCATTTTTCTACATGTAGACATCTAGTTGGACCAGCACCATTTGTTGAAGATGCTATCTTTTTTCCATTGTATGATTTGGCGTCTTTGTCAAATATCAGGTGTCCATAAGTGTGTGGGTTTATTTCTGGGTCCTCTGTTCGGTTCCATTGATCCACTATTCTGTTATTATGCCAGTACCATGCAGTTTTTAAAACTGTTGCTCTATAGTACAACTTAAGATCAGGGATGGAGATACCTCCAGAAGATCTTTTATTGTAGAGGATTGTTTTAGCAATTCTGGGTTTCTTGTTATTCCATATGAAGTTGAGAATTTTTCTTTCCAGGTCTGTAAAGAATTGTGTTGGTAATTTGATGGGCATTGCATTGAATCTGTAGATTGCTTTTGGTAAAATGGCCATTTTTACTATGTTAATCCTGTCAAGCCATGAACATGGGAGATCTTTCCATCTTCTCATATCTTCTTCTAGTTCTTTCTTCAGAGACTTGAAATTTTTTCATACAAGTCTTTGACTTCCTTGGTTATGGTTACTCCGAGGTACATTATGTCATTTGTGGCTATTGTGAAGAGTGTTGTTTCCCTAATTTCTTTCCCAGCCCTTTTGTCTTTTGTATACAGGAGGGCTACTGATTTTTTTGAGTTAATTTTATATCCGGCCACTTTGCTGAAGGTGTTTACCAGTTGTAGGAGTTCCCTGGTAGAGTTTTGGGGGTCACTCACGTATACTATCATATCATCTGCAAATAGTGATAATTTGACTTCTTCCTTTCCAATCTGTATCCCCTTGATCTCCTTCAACTGTCTTATTGCTCTAGCAAGGACTTCCAGAACTATGTTGAAGAGATATGGAGAGAGTGGGCAGCCTTGTCTTGTCCCTGATTTCAGTGGGATTGCTTTAAGTTTCTCTCTGTTCAGTTTGATGTTGGCTATAGGTTTGCTGTATATTGCCTTTACTATGTTTAGATATGTGCGTTGTATCCCTGATCTCTCCAATACTTTAAATATGAATGGATGTTGGATTTTGTCAAAGGCTTTTTCAGCATCTAGGGAGATTATCATATGGTTCTTTTCTTTCAGTTTGTTAATATGGTGGATCACATTGATGGATTTCCATATATTGAACCACACCTGCATACCTGGGATGAAGCCTACTTGGTCATGGTGGATGATATCTTTGATGTGTTCTTGTATTCGGTTTGCGAGTATTTTGTTAAGTATTTTTGCATCAATGTTCATAAGGGGGATTGGCCTGAAGTTCTCTTTTTTTGTTGGGTCTTTTTGAGGTTTAGGAACCAAGGTGACTGTGGCTCCATAGAATGAGTTTAGTAATGTTGCTTCTGTTTCGATTTTGTGGAATAGTTTGAAGAGAACTGAAGTTAGCTCTTTTTTGAATGTTTGGTAGAATTCTGTACTGAAACCATCAGGTCCTGGGCTTTTTTTGGATGGGAGACTTTCGATGACTGCTTATATTTCCTTAAGGGATATAGGACTATTTAATTGATTTACCTGGTCCTGATTTAGCTTTGGTAAGTGGAATCGATCAAGAAAATTGTCAATTTCATTTAAATTTTCAAATTTTGTTGCGTATAGACTTTTGAAGTAAGTCCTAATGATTGCTTGGATTTCCTCAGTGTCTGTAGTTATGTCCCCCTTTTCATTTCTGATTTTGTTGATTTGGTTGGTGTCTCGCTGCCTTTTAGTTAGCTTGGCTAAGGGTTTATCTATCTTGTTGATTTTCTCAAAGAATCAGCTCTTGGTTTCATTAATTCTTTGAATTGTTTTATTTGTTTCTAATTGATTGATTTCAGCCCTGAGTTTGATTATTTCCAGCCGTCTGCTCCTTCTTGGTGTGTCTGCTTCTTCTTTTTCTAGGGTTTTTAAGTGAGCTATTAAGTTGCTTGAATGCGCTGTCTCAAATTTCTTCTTGAAGGCACTTAGTGCTATGAACTTTCATCTTAGCACTGCTTTCATTGTGTCCCACAAGTTTGGGTATGTTGTGTCTTCATTTTCATTGAGTGCTAGGAAGATTTTAATTTCTTTCTTTATTTCTTCCCTGACCCAGCTGTCTTTTAGTAGCAAGTTTTTCAGTTTCCATGTATGTGTAGGCTTTTTGCTATTTCTGTTGTTACTGAGGTCCAGCTTTATTCCATGGTGATCAGACAGGATACAAGGGATTATTTCAATCTTCTTGTATCTGTTGAGGCTTGCTTTGTGACCAACTATGTGGTCTATTTTGGAGAAGGTTCCATGAGGTGCTGAGAAGAAGGTAAATTCTTTTGTGTTTGTGTGTAAGGTTCTGTAAATGTCTGTTAGTTCCATTTGATTCATGACCTCTGTTAGAGACATTGTTTCTTTGTTTAATTTCTATTTTGTTGACCTGTCCTTTGTTGAGAGTAGGGTGTTGAAGTCTCCCACTATTAATGTGTGGGGATCTACATGTAGTTTAAATGTTATCAAAGTTTCTTTCACAAATGTGGGTGCCCTTGTATTTGGGGCATAGATGTTCAGGATTGTGATGTCTTCTTGGTGGAATTTTCCCTTGATGAGTATGAAGTGTCCTTCCCCATCTCTTTTGATTAATTTTGGTTGAAAGACTATTTTATCAGATATTAGAATGGCTACTCCTGCTTGCTTCTTGGGTCCATTTGCTTGGAAAGCCGTCTTCCATCCCTTTACCCTCAGATAATGTCTATCTTTGTGACTTAGGTCTGTTTCTTGTATACAACAGATTGCTGGGTTTTGTTTACACATCCATTCTGTTAGTCTGTGTCTTTTTATTGTAGAATTAAGTCCATTGATATTGAGAGAGATTAATGACCAGTGGCTGTTAGATCCTTTGAATTTGATGTTGGCTGTGGTCATATGGTTGTGTGCTTGGTTGCTTTTTGTTTTACTGTAGTGGGGTTATTTATTTCCTGTGTTTTCTTGAATGTATCTAGCTTTCTTGGGTTATATTTTCCCTTCCAGTGTCTTCTGTAATGCTGGATTTGTTTGTAGGTATTGTTGAAATTTTTTTTTGTCATTGAATATCTTGTTTTCTCCGTCTATGAGGACTAAGAGTTTTGCAAGGTATAGTAGCCTGGGCTGACATCTGTGTTCTCTTAGGGTCTGCATGATATCAGTCCAGGCCCTTCTGGCTTTCATAGTCTCTGTTGAAAAGTCAGGTGTGATTCTAATGGGTTTGCCATTATATGTTACTTGGCCTTTTTCTCTTGCAGCTTTTAGTATTTTTTTCTTTGTTCTGTATACTTACTGTTTTGATTATTATGTGGCAGGAGGATTTTCTTTTCTGGTCTAATTTATTGGGTGTTCTATAGGCCTCTTGTATTCTTATTGGCCTTTCCTTTAAGTTGGGGAAATTTTCTTCAATGATTTTGTTGAAAATATTTTCTGGGCCTTGGTGCAGGGAATCTTCTTTTTCCTCTATTCCTATTATTCTTAGGTTTTGTCTTTTTATGTTGTCTTGAATTTCTTGGACGGTCTGTGTCAGGAATTTTTTGGATTTAACATTTTCTTTGACAGATACATCTATTTCTTCCATTGCATCTTCCACACCTGAGATTCTTTCTTCCATTTCTTGTAGCCTATTGGTTATGCTAACCTCTGTAGTTCCTGCTTTTTTCCCTAAGTTATTTCTCTCCACAATTTCTTCCATTTGTGTTTTTTTTTTTTAATTTTTCCAATTCTATCTTCAGTTCTTGAGCTATTTTGTTGGTTTCCTTCCCCTGTCTGAGTGTATTTTCATGTTTTTCCGTCAATTCCTTCAGCTGTTTGTTTGAACAATCCACTGTTTCTTTTATTTCATTCAGTGATTTAAGCATTTCCTCTCTAAAGGCCACAGACTGTTTGGCTGTAGCTTCTCGTATTTCTTCACGGATGGCCATAATCTCCTTATCTTTAATTTCCTCCATTTCTTTACGGATAGCCATGATCTGTTTGTTTTTATCTTCCTCTAATTCTTTTCGTATTTTATTTGTTTCCTCTGTTATCTTCTTCATGAGCATAGATGTTAAGTCATCTCCTTGAATTTCATTTATGCTGGGGTGTCTAGGGCTATTTGCCCCTGGATAACTGGGTTCTGGAGATGCCATATTGCTCTGGCTTTTGTTGGTTGAACTTTTACGCTGTCCTCTACCCATTGGGCTATCTTAGTTGTTTGAATTTAGTTTCTGGTTGTTCCTGGACTCTTGTAGTGGAGAGAATCCCTTTGGCAGGAAGATAGTTTTTCCTGAAGGAAGCCTTCCCAGCTTTTTGGGTATAGTCACTGGATGTCCGGTGTTTTTCAGGAGTTGCTACAGCTCACCTCAGGCCTAGAGACCTGGGTAGTAACTGTGGTCCTGATTAGTCGAGAGGGCTCTCCTCTCACTGGGAAAAGTCCTGGAGACAGCTGCCCTCCTTCTGGGTTTCTTGCTGTAAATTTAGTGATCAACTGCTGTAACCTGTGTGTCCCATGGTTTGGTCGGTTTTGTTAGGGATAACTGGTTGCCACTCAGAGCAGTATCTGGGGGTTAATCTTAGGGTTCCCAGTCTTTTGTAGGTCTGAGGTTGGGGCTCTGTGCCCCAGAACCCAAGAGGTAATCTTTGGCGGGTGAGTACTGCTCTGGTGTCTTGGGGCACACAGTTCTGCCTGTAAGGTGTAGTTGGTACAAAGCAGGCCTCTGGGCTGGCGGAGCGTGCGCCCACCTGCTAGTCTGCGGGAGCTGAGTTTCCAATCACTCTGTGCTCCCTGTTTGGGCCCAGATCTGTGATGGCTGGGCATACTCACCTGTTTGTTATAGGCAGGCTGCTAGACTTTCCCTAGGTGACCCCAGCAGCATGGTTTCTTCCTTCCTGTGGGGTCCTCTCTGGACAGGGGTTCCCAGTCCCTGTTGTACTGGGGTGCGCAGCTTGTCTGTACTGCTGAGCTGAGCGCACAGCTCTCTGCGTGACAGGAGCTCAGTTGTGTTGGCGGTGGGTACCCACCGTCCTAGAGACCTTCCGGGAAAGACTGGGTGACCCGTGATCAGACTGGCAACTTTGCTTCCCATTGGGGTTTTCTTGCGACTGGGACTCCCAGTCTCAGGCACCCTTGTGCCCACGGATCAGCCTGGGAAAGTGATTGGGACACGCACGCTTGCGGATCCAGCCTGGAGACACAAAGCCCGCGTTACCTGGGATTTCTTCTGGGTTCTGGCTGGGTAGCCGTGAGTGGACCCGACCGATTTCCACACCGTGGGAGCCTCCCCTCACCTGGGAAACACGATTGATGTAGTTTCAGGGCCCAGAGTTCAGTCTCCCGGTCTCTGCACCTAGAGTGCTGTCCTGCTTCTCAAACGCGGTGCTCTCCGGGCGCCATCTTGACTCCCCCAAGTTTAGTGTTTTTATGGGATTCCCCAGAGTGTGATTGAGTTGGTCTCTTATTCTTGTTCCTTGTCTTGTTTTCTTTTTCTTCACTGGTTTGTTCTAATCAACTTTGATGTGATAGTTTAAAATTTTTATCTTATATTTTATTTTGCTATATTTGCTAAAATATTTGCTATATTATCTCTCAGAAGTCTTTTCTTTGTTAATGAGAGACAGAAAGGGAGTGGATCCAAATGGGAGGGAAGGAGGGGAGGAACTGGGAGGAGTAGAGGGAGGGGACATCCTAATCAGAGTATAGTAAGTGAGAAAAGAATCTATTTTAAATAAAAGAGGAAATAAATTTTAAAAAAGAAGGAACAAAGCTGTTAAAGGGTGAAAATGGATCCTCCATAAATAAATTGCATACAGGAAAAATACACAGAATCATTTGCACACAGACACCACTACTACACACCCATACAGACAAAGGCATAAAATCACTGACAGGCTCACATGTAGCTGGAAGGGATTAAGATGGTAGAGTCATTCTGAAAGACAGGTAGGCATTACCTTCAAAAGTGAAACACACCCTTGTGCATTAATTCAGTAAGTCTACTCTCCGGTTTCTAGCCCAGTAATGTGAAAGTATATCACAGAAACTCATGCTTGAAATGTTCATAACTGATGAAAAGTAGATTTAAAAAGAATCATCCCTCAGGCTTCCATTGCTGGGAATAAGCTGCGCTCTGGCCTGACCCATTTACTCTACAGTATACAGAGCAGTGCTTTTCTACTCCCACAGGGAGTAAGAACTCCTTCATCCCATGTCCAGACTCTCAGGGAACCTCTCTGTCCTATAGATTCTCCAGGGAAACATTCATACATGTTCCCCGGGTGCTGGCCCTTAACCTATGGGTTGTCACAGTGACTGTGCAGGATGCTTATCACTGCTGCCCTCCTGAGGGACTTGCAGTGCATGACAGCAGACTCTGGGCTCTTGCTTACTATACACACACTGAACTTTGTCCACAGACCTCTCCTCTGTCAGAGAGTTCACTCAGCACAATCTGATTCTGGGATCAGTTTGGATGAGCTTCTCACTATAGGTGCCAAGCTCTAGCCCAGGAGTCTGACAAAGGCATTTTATTCTGATCCTTAGCTGCAGAAAAATGCATGGGAGACTTCACTCACCACAGGCAAAGAACTGCTGTGTAGCTGAGATGGAGGAAACACTTCAGCATGGCCCAGAGCCATGAACCCATCTGGGTCCAGAACTTACCTGGCTGGATGTGAGGTCTCATCCCTCCCACCACTCCATGGTTCGGGGACCTCAGGAGGTGGAAAGTACAATGGTCCTACAGGTGGCTTGGCAAAGGGAATGCCCAGGAAGGTGTGGACATTAGCTTTGGTGTTTTTCACATGGGTGAGGCTGCCTTGGACCTGGCCTGTAAGATGGGGCTGGCTGCATCCTTACTGTGGGTGGAGCGGTGGCAGCAGTGTCCTCAGCTGCCACAAGGTTGAGGGAGTTCCCATGCCATTTTTCCCAGGGCACACAGGAAGAGAAGCCACAGTCTCCCAGTTCAGCTGTGGGGCATAGAGTGGAAGCTTCCCTATCCCTCAGGCCCAGGAACCTTTCCTGTTTCCCTTTTGAAGGAAGCCAGAGTGTTCCTCTGACCAGAGAAGTCACACACTCAGTGCTGGCCTGCTGTCTCTGCCTTCCATGTGGCCAGGACACAGACCTCTTCCAGAGCTCACAGCTTAGGATCATTTCATTATGAGCTCTGGGTTAGACAGGGATTCCCAGGTTAACAGCAGTGATAGCGTGTGCACATGGTATAAAAGAGCATTCACTGGAATGTCCTTGTTTCATAGGAGCTGGCATGCTTAACAATGACTACATGTAGCCCAGAGACCTTAAGAACCCCACTCTCTGTAGAGTTCCCCAAATCTCAATGCTTTAGCAATTCTAATCTAGTGCTAAAAGGCCTGGGAGATTCCTAGAGGGTGCCTGGGCTTCATCCTTCATTGAAGGCAGCAGCAACAACAGAGATGGACACACTGAAACAGCTAGGTTTCTTGAAACACTGCCTTTTCTATCTTCTTGTATGTAGGGCACAGTCAAAAGTTGTGACATATTACTAAGGAGGAGGCTCTCCTCCCCTCAGGTATTTCCTGGAAATTCCACTTTCCCATCCCCACCAGAGGTGAGTCTCTTAGTTGATACTAGATCATACCGAGTTGACAACCAAGATTAAACATCACAACAGCTCACAGGGACTAAGAGATGAGAGTAGTACAACTTCATTGGTCAGTATAGATGTGAGGAAACATGAGAGGTTCACATGGAAATTGGACATCCCATCACAGTGTGTGCACCAGTCCCCAGAAGAGCTGCCTTATT
>JAEOAE010003891.1:0-10631 GCA_036365155.1 Meriones psammophilus | reverse complement strand
CAGTTTTCCCTTTATTCCTAAAGGAGCAATCGAAAATGTGTTTTTCGCAAAAGTAGTGTTTTGTTTTTTCTTTTCTTTTTTTTTGGGAAACTTGTTCCTGTGCTGACAGTCCCTATATCATTTTAGTTTTCCATTTGAGAGCAAAGCGAACAAAATGTGACTTAGTTTAAAAGTAGTCCCTTTTGGGCTTATTTTCTTTCGTTGGAAACTTGTTCCTGTTGGGAACAATTTTAGCTTTAGTGTTAGAGTTGGGGTTAGGTTACCTTTTAGGATAGTGGTTAGGATTATGTTGGGGTTTGGGGTTGGGGTTGGGGTTAGGATTATGGTTTTTTTAAAAGGGTTATATCATTTTTTTTCCTGTTATAATAATTGAACGGGGAATACATATGTGAATTACTTTACAAAGTTGTGCTTTCCCTTTTCTGTTTTTTCAAGGGAAACTTTTTATGTGCCATACGGGAAAATGACATTTTTCATTTTTCCCCTGTATTCCAAATTTTAAAAGGAAAAGTGACAATATGTGACTTAGTTTATAAAGTAGTGTTTTTATGCTTATATTTTTTTGTTGGAAACTTTTTCCCTTTTAGGAAATATTTAGCATTAGGTTAGGTTAGTGGTTAGGATTAGGTTAGGTTAGGTTAAGGGTTGGGGTTATGGTTAGGTTATATTACTTTTCAGTTTTCCTGTTATAATAATTGAACGGACAATTTTGGGTAAATTTTGTTTCCAAAAAAGTTTATGTTTTCTGTTCTTTCGATAGAAATTTTTTTCCCTGTGCCATACAGTGAGAGATGACATTTTTCTTTTTTTTCCCCTGTTTTCCCCAATTGACCCAAAAGGACACACAGGGATTCCGTTTAAAATTGCTTTGTTTTTCTGTTTTTTCCTTTGGAAACTTGTTTCTGTGCTGTATGGTGCCATTTTCATTTTTTTGATTTTTCCCCTGTATTCCTATTTTTGAGGGGGACAAAAAAGGAGTTGTTTAAAAAAGAGTGCTTTGCTTTTCTTTTCTTTCCGCTCAAACTTGTTCCTGATTGTAAAACTTTTTAATATCACTTTTCAGTTTTCCTGAATTCCAAATTTTTGGAGTTTGGGTACCAATGTGATTTATTTTAAAAGGTTTGCTTTGTGTTTCTCTTTCTTCTTTTGGGAAAACTTTTCTGTGTTGTACAGGGGATATATCATTTTTCACTTTTCTTGTTATAATAATTGAAGGGGCAACAGGGGATGTGAATTATTTTTACAAAGTTGTGCTTTGTTTTCTGTTCCTTGGAAACTTGTACCTCTGCGGGTAAAGTTCGATATATGATTTTTCAGTTTTCCGTTATAATAATTGAACAGGGGGAAGCTTGGGAATTAGTTTAAAAAGTTGAAATTTATGCTTCTGTTCTTTCGAGGGAAACTTGTTCCTGGTGCTGTACAGTGCATATATCACTTTTCAGTTATCCTATATTCCTAATTGAGCTAGGGGCAAATGAAATTTTAAATTTTAAAAAAGAGTGTTTTGGGATTTATTTTCCCGTCTTTGGGAAATTTGTTCCTGTTGGGAACAAGGTAGTTTTTGGGGTTAAAGGGTTACTGTTAGGGGTGGGGAGGGGTTTAGGTTAGGCTGGGGCCTTTGGGGTTAGGTTGGGCCCGGGGGTTAGTGCTAGGAAAGGGCCCTTTGGGGGAAAAAAGGTGTTAGGCAAGGGTTAGGTTGGGTTTTAGGTTAGGTTAGGTTAGGTTAGAGTTAGGTTGGGGTTACGGTTGGGGTTATTTTTTGGGTTGGGGGTATATCATTTTTCAGTTTTCCTGTTATTTAATTGAACGGGCCCTTTAAATGTTGAATTAGTTTACAAATTTTTCTCATGCTTTTGTTTTTTCTGTTTAAATTTGTTTCTGTGCAGTACAGTGTGGGAAAACCACTTTTTATTTTTTCCTGTATTCCTAATGGATTTGTTTAAAAATGTGTTTCCCCGCTTAAATGTAGTGCTTTGCTTTTCGTTCTTTCGATCTAAACTTATTTCTGTGCTCTACAGTATAATATATCACTCTTCCGCTTTCTGTTATAATAATTGAATGTATGACATGTATGTGGAATTAGTTTTCTGCATAGTTGTGCTTTATGCTTGTTCTTTCGATGGAAACTTGTTTCTGTGCAGTACAGCAAGATAACACTTTTCATTTTTCCTGTATTCCTAATGGAGTGTTTATTACAAATGAGATTCCGCGAATGTAGTGCTTTGCTTTTCTGGGTTCTTCAGAAACTTGTTCCCGTGCCGTCCAGTGCATTATATCACTCTTTCAGTTTTCCTGTAATAATAATTGAACTGGCAACATCGAGGTGAATTAGTTTACAAAGTTGTGCTTGTGTTTCGTTCTTCAATGAAAACTTGTTTCTGCCATACAGTTCGATAGTATCACTTTCAATTTATGGTATCTGTGACTGAGCGAGCAACACACATATGGGATTTAGCTTACAAAGTAGTGTTTTGCTTTTCTCTCTTCGCTCAAACTTGTTCTGTGCTGTACAGTGCGAGCATATCAATTTTTCATTTTCCTGTTGTAATTGAAGGGGCGACACGTGATGAAAATTCAGCTATTAACGTGGTGCTTGAGGTTTCTTGTTCTTCGATGGAAACTTGTTTCAGCAAAGAAAAGTAGATAACGTTTTTCAGTTTTCTTATCTTAATGGAGCAAGGAACACATATGATTCCATTTAAAAGTAGGCTTTGCTTTTTTTGTTTTTTCCCCCTTGAAATTTTGTTCCGGCTTGTATGGTGCGATATATCACTTTTTTTTTTTTCCCTTTGTTTTCCCTTTAATTGGGGAGCGAAACATGTGAATTAGTTTACAAAGTAGTTTTTTTTGCTTTTTTGTTCTTTCATTTGGAAACTTTTTCCTGTGCTGTACAGTGCTTATATGACTTTTCAGTTTTCATGTTATAATAATTGAACAGGAGACACGAATGTGAATTATTTACAAAGTTGTGTTTTATGCTTCTGTTCTTTGATGGAAATTTTGTTTCTGTGCCATACTTTTTTAAAATAACACTTTTCATTTTTTCCTGTATTCCTAATTGATCGAGAAATTAAAATGTGATTCCTTTTAAAATGTAGTGTTTTGCTTTTCTGTTCTTTCTTTTGGGAAATTTTTTTCCTGTGCTGTACGGGCGCTATACCTTTTTCAGTTTTCCTTTTTCCCTAATTGAGCAGTGACCCCTTGTGACTTAGTTTACAAAATAGTGCTTTGCATTTATGTTCTTCTTTTGGGAAACTTGTTTCTGTGCTGCAGTGTATATCACTGTTTAGTTTTCCTGTTATAATAACTAAAAAGGGAACACGTTTTAAAAAAAAGTTTACTTTGGGTTTTTTATGTTTTATTTTTTCTTTATTTTTTTTTTTTTAAACCCCATGTTTATAACAGCTTTTTTTTGTAATACCCGGAACCTAAAAACAACCCAGATGTCCATCATCGAGGAGTGGGTATAGAAATTGTGTTTTTTTTTTATACAATGGAATACTACTAGCAATAAAAAGGTGGAAACATGAAATTTGCAGGAAAATGGTGGGATCTAGAAAAGATTTTTTGAGGGAAATAACTCATTTTTTTTAATGTTTCATATTTTTAAAAATTAATTACCTTATGCAGTCACTGGCTCAACCATTCAATATTTTTTTGAGATGTGTTCTCTTTTTAACATTTCATTCTCTAATTTATCCCTAAATGAATCCAATTTACAAGTCGATTGAAAACAATTTTCCCCGGTTTCGCCTCTATTATTCTTATCTCATTATCGCACCTATTTTACATGCTGTCACTAAAATTTTTCCCGCAAAGCCAAACTCTGTCATGTTAGTATTTATTAATACATGCAGATCATTATGAAAATCTGAGTGGGTGAAATACATATTTTCATTTTCCCAAATTAATAATATTATTTTACTAATATATTTACTGAAATATAGATACACATGTTTGCATTTATATATATATATATATATATATATATATATATATATATATTTTTTGTCACAATCCCATGTAATTATGAGTACACTCGTTTCTAGATCAAATTTTAAGTTCTAAAAACTAAGTTGAAAAACTTTTTCCATTCTTTTAACAACTTCAAGTATGAAATTATAGTATTGAGTATCCATTTCACTGTAAGAGGGTCAGAGCATAGTAGTATTATTTTTGTGTTTGATATCAACACCCAAAAAAATGGAAAGCTATGTTTGATTGGTTGTGTTTCTATTCATTCACTTAACTCACATTTATTAAAATTTAAAGGGTGAATAATGTCAATTTTTTAAACCCTTTTACCAAGAAAAAATTTTTTTTTAAAATCTTCGGGAACTTATTAGAAGATCATAATTTTCCCAAATAAAAAATTTTAGATGACAATGTTTTTTTTGGGGATTTTAGTCTGTTATATGATGGTTTTTTTTTATTGAATTTTATAATTTAATTTCCATAAATTTCTCAGATGAAGCCTAATTGATCAGGGATTTGATGTTTTTGATGGGGTTTCTGGATTGTTTTTTTTATATTTTATTTTTTTTTTTCAAGGGCAGTTTAAAACCTTGAAAAATTTTTCTGACCCTGGGGGCCAGCCCACTTTAAATAGCCCTCGGGTTTAGGAACCCTCAGCATGCCACGGGGCAAGGGCAGATAGGTTCCACATACATGGAAACAAGCCAGATCCTCACCCTTTACTAAATGTGGAGTTGTTTGGGGACAGAGAGCACTCACCATCGAGAAGGTGGAAGGGGGTTTAACCAGCCCATCTTTCAGGTTAGAAACCAGCCTCTCGGGTCCCCCCTTTTTTTTGGGAGGGCTGGGGCAAGAGTAGAGGTCTGATCTTTTGATATTAGAAAAAAATTGGGACTTTGAAACCGAGTTATTTAGGTGTCATCCACTCCAAGAGCATCAGACCCCCCCGATACCTTTTCTCAGAGGCGGGACCGGGGGCATCAACCCTGCATGCATTCAGACATGTTTTTCTTGGGGTCCAATCGACCCTGAGTGAAAGGCGGCCTTGCATCCTGAGCTTAAATTTTTTGGGGTTTTTTATGGTAGCCAACCATGCTTGGGTAGACTGTCCTGCTTCAATGGCTTTTAAAGGCCTGAATGGTCATGGCTGCATTACGCTGTTGTGAGACTCTAATTTTGCATATATCCCACAGGAAAAACCAAGGTGCCCAAACCCAGAAGGCCTGATAACGCCCCTGCCAGCCCATTCCTTCAGAGGATTCATGGCTGCAGCAACCAATGATAATCCTGTGGCTAGCCCTCGGGCCCATTTCTGGTAGAATTTACCATGACAATGGCCTTTTCCCCGGTCCATCATAGACAAATTTCCCTCCAGTCCAATTCCAAAAATATAGTTTGGGACGCATTGTTTAGACAGATTTGCAGCACGGGGAAAAAACCGTTGTATGCTAGTGACACAAAGTCCAGCATAATTTCATTTGACAGGCACGTGAGAAATTTTTGCCAAAAGGGTATCAATTTGCCCCGCACAAATTAAAACCCTCTCTGATTGAACACCATCAAACCCCCTTTTAGTTGAGCTTTAAATTTCCCTTTTTGTACATCTAAGGAGATTATTTTTGGCTAAAAGGTTATTCAGGGTCTACAGCCTGCCCAGTATGACTTTTGGCAAGCCGGGGTGGAAGCCCCAAAACAGCCCCCCAATGAGATGGCGGGTAACAATGGGCAGCTGTAATTCCAAGACCCCTTTTTCTGTCTGAAGAGAGTCAAAAGGTGGGGGCATCAATGGGACAGGCACCGCAGGCATGGGGAGTAACCAGCTAGTAAATTTACTAGCATTACAGCAGGGGCAAAAAGGTATCATTATTTTCAAATTTGGGCCTATTCAAAAGAATAAAAGGGGGGGATGTAAAAAACAGGTGTGGGCTTATGGGAAAAATTTTATAGAACCCTTTAACCCTCGTTGGAACATCCTGCATTTTCTAGAACTAGCGGGGGAAACCGAGGTCTGAGAGGCTCAGGGAGACCAATGCCCCGGGGGCGAGACGTGCCCCATGTAAATTGACTAACTCCAAGTTTTCCCCCAAATTTTTGGGAAAGTCATTTGGTTCTTAAATTATTTTTTTTTCCCTTTTTTTTAAATTTTTCATCAATTACACTTTATTCACTTTTGCACCCCCCCCCATAAGCTCCCCCCTCCCCCCCGACCCCACCCCCCCTCCCTCTGCATGCATCCCACCCCCCAAGTCCACTGATGGGGGAGGCCTCCTCCCCTTTTTCTTACCCCAACCATAAAGTTCGCATAAAAAGTGTGGCTTCATTGCCCCTCTACTATGGCCTGGTAAGGTTGTTCCCTCAGGAAGGTGCCCAAAGAGCGGGCCCAAAAGTTCATGTCAGAGGCACCCCTTTCTCATTACTATGAAACCCCAAATTGGACCTGAACTGCCCGGGGCTACATCTGTAGGGGTTCTGGGTTATCTTTTATGAAAACCCTTTTGGTTTGGGAGTATGAGCTCTGGGAAGTTCCCCTGTGTTAAAATTCCCTTTTGTTCTGTTGTTTCCTTGGGGGAGCCCCTTCCCCTTTTTAGCTCTTACTTTTCCCCCAGTTTTTACATTTCCATTCACTCTGCCCAACAGTTGCCCATCAGGCTTAGCTTCTGCTTTGATAATCTGGGGTGGGCAGAGGCTTTCAAAGCCCCCTTTTGGGGTGGGTTTCCCCGGTTTTTTCCCGTTTTTTTTCTTTCTTCTGATGTCCATCCTCTTTGCCTTTTTGGTTTGGGGAAAAATTTTTTAGTTATGGCCCCCTTTTTGCTTAGCAGAACTCCAACAGCACAGGCTCTAAGGGGCAACAATCAATAAAGGGGAAATCATGAAACTAAAAAAGTTTCGAAAAAACAAAGGACACTGTCATCAAACAAAGCTTTTTCCCACATATTGGGAAAGAATCTTCACCAACCCTTTATCTGACAGAGGACTCATATCAAGTATGTATAAAGAACAAAAAGAAGCTGAAAAGCAGCAAAACAAGTAACCCACTTAAAACATGGGGAATAGAGCTAAACAGAGAATTCTCTGTAGAGGAATACCGAATGGCAGAGAAGCACTTGAAGAAATGCTCAACCTCGCTAGCCATTAGGAATGTGTAAATCAAAACAACCCTGAGATTTCACCTTACACCCATAGAATGGCCAAGGATCAAAACTCAAGTGACAACACATACTAGAGTGGTTATGGAGAAAGAGGAACCTTCTCCACCAAGGCTGGTAATGTAAACTGGTACAACCACTCTGGAAATCAATCTGGCATTTTCTCAGACAACTAGGAATAGTACTTCCCAAGATCCAAAGCTACTTCTAGGTATATCCAAAAGAGAGGCCTGCTACACAAAAAGGAAATTTGCTCAACTCATGTTCGTAGTAGCTGATGAAAGCTGTAGTTGAAACAACCCAGATGCCCTCAACTGAAGAATGGATGCAGGTAAAAATGTGGCATCTACACAATGGAATATTACCAGCAATAAAAATGAGGAAATCATGAAATTTGCAGGTAAACAGGGGATCTGAAAGGATCATCCTGAGTGAGTTGTCCCAGACAAAGACACACATGGTATATACTCACTCATATAGACATACAAAATAGGACAAACCCACTAACACCTGTGCATCTTAAAGAAATTGCTGCTTGTTCTTTTGATGGAAACTTGTTTCTGTGCAGTACAGTGTGAGATAACACTTTCTAGCTTCATCTATTCCACTGAGCAAGCCGGCACACATGACCTGTTTAAAAGTAGTGCTTTGCTTTTCTGTTCTTTCTGTTTGGAAACTTGTTCCTGTGCTGTATGGTTATATCACTTTTCAGTTTTCCTGTATTCCTTAATTTGAGTTTAGCATAACACATGTGACGGTAGTTTACAAAGTAGTGCTTATGCTTATGTTCTTCCGTTGGGAAACTTGTTCCCAAGCTAGGAACAAGTTAGGCCTAGGTTTAGGAAGAAGCAGTTTGTGGTTAGGTTAGTGCAGGGTTAGGGTCAGGGCTAGGTTAGGGCTGTGGTTAGGTTAGGTTAGGATTAGGGTTAGTGTTAGGTTAGGAATTAGGTTGCAGGTTAGTTAGGGGATTAGGTTAGTGCTAGGTTAGAATTAGGTTACAGGTTAGGTTAGTTATGGTAGGTTAGGTTAGTGTTAGGTTAGGGTTTGGGTTACGGGTTAGGTTAGGCTAGGTTATATCAATTTTCAGTTTTCCTGTTATAATAATTGAACAGGCAACACGTGATGTGAATTATTTAAAAAAGTTGTGCTTTTATGTTTTCTGTTTTTTCGATGGAAACTTTTTTTCTCCTTACAGTGCGAGATAACATTTTTCATTTTTCCCTTTTTCCCTTAATTGAGCGAGCCACACACATGGGGATTCCGCAAAAGTACTGTTTTGTTTTTTCTGTTCTTTCATTCAAACTTGTTTCTGGTTTAGGGTTTCCATATCATTTTTTCAGTTTTCCTGTTTTCCCTATTTTTGACCCGACACAAATGTGATTTAGTTTACAAAATAGTGCTTTGCTTTTCTTTTCTTTCGTCAAAACTTGTCTTGTGCTGTACAACGCGCATATATCACTTTTCAGTTTTCCTCTATTCTAATTTTGAGCGACACACATGTGATTTATTTTACAAAGTAGTGCTTTGGCGCTTATTCTTCGCTTTTGAAACTTGTTTCAGAATGCTAGGGCTAGTTAAAGTTAGGTCATTTAAATAGGTTAGGAGTTAGGGCTTAGTGTGAGGATTAGGTTATATCACTTTTCAGTTTTCCTGTTATAATAATTGAACAGGCGACATCGAATGTGAATTAGTTTGCAAAGTTGTGCTTATGCTTCTGTTCTTTCTCTCACATGAAAACTTGTTTGTTCTCTTGTTCAAACGTGTTCCTGTGCTGCACCGCATTATATCACTTTTAATTTTTCCCCATTCCAATTTAAAGGAGTGTCACATATGTGATTTAGTTTACAAAGAGTGTTTTGGCGGTCTGTTCTTTCGGTTGGAAACTTTTTCCTTTGGGGAACAAGTTGGAAGGAGGGTTGGGTTGGGGCCGGGTTAAGGAAAGGGGGTTAGGTTAGGAAAGGTTTTAAAAGTGGGAAGGGGGTTTAAGGTTAGGTTAGGTTAGGTTAGGTTAGGTTAGGTTAGGCTTAAGGTTGGGTGGGGGATGGGTGGGGTTGGGGCCGGGGTTAGGATTAGAGTTATATCACATTTCAGTTTTCCTGTTATAATAATTGAACAGGCGCCCCTAATGGAATTAGTTTAGAAAGTTGTGCTTATGCTTGTTCTTCGATGAAAACTTTTTCTTTGCTGTACATTTCCGATTTATCGTTTAATTTCAATGTACTCATAATTGAGTGAGCGACACACATGTGATTTAGTTTACAAAGTAATTTTTTTATGTTTTCTGTTCTTTCAAGGAAAATTGTTTCTGTGCTGTACAGTGTGATATATCACTCTTTCAGATTTCTATTCTAATAATTGAATGGGCGATACATATGTGGAATTAGTTTACAGTTGTGTTTTTGCATTTCTGTTCTTCCATGAAGCATGATCCTGTGCTGTACAGTTCCCGGGATATATCACTTTTCAGTTTTCCAGTTATAGTAATTGAACAGGCGACAGCTAAAGAAATTCATAGTTTACAAAGTTGTGCTTTGCTTCTTTTCTTCAATGGAAACTTGTTTCTCTCCCTTTAAAGGGGGAGATAAAAATTTATTTTTCCTGTATTCCTAATTGAGCAAACACATGGATTCCAAAATGTAGTGCTTTTTTTTTTGTTCTTTCCCCTCAAACTTTTCTTGGTTTACAGTGCGCTATATCTCTTTCAGTTTTCCTGTATTCCTAATTGAGAGAGGGCAAAAATGTGATTTAGTTTACAAAGTAGTGTTTTTGGGCTTATGTTCTTCGCGGGAAACCCTTTTTCCCGGGGTTAGGTTAGGTTGGGTTTTGGGTTAAGGTTGGGGGTTAGGTTTAGGCTAGGTTGGGATTAGGTTGGGGGTTAGGAGGTTAGTGTTAGTGTTCGGGTTATGGTTAGGTTAGAGTTAGGGGGTTGGGGGTTGGGGTTATATCACTTTTCAGTTTTCCTGTTATAATAATTAAAAAGGCGAACTAATGTGGGTTTAGTTTAAAAAGTTGTGTTTTTATGTTTTTGTTCTTTCCAGGGTTTTTGTTTCGCCATTTTTTATACCCCAGTTTCCTGTATTCCAAAATTTGGTTTAGTGACACACATGAATTTAGTTTACAAAGAGTGTTTTTTGGCTTCTTTTTCCCTTCTGTTGGAAACTTGATACTGTGCCGCTGCACAGTTCAATATATCTTTTTTTCATTTTTCCTGTTATAATAATTGAACGGCGATTAATGCATGTGAATTAGTATACAAAGTTAGCTTTTCATTTCTGTTCTTCGATGGAAGCAGGTTCTGTGCTGCACAGTTCGATATATCATTTTTCAGTTTTCCCCTGTTTTAATAATTGAACAGGCAACAAGTATGTCAATTAGTTTACAAAGTTGTTCTTTATGCTTCTGTTCTTCGATGAAATTTGTTTCGTAATATACAAGTGCGATATAACACTCCTTTTCTGTTTCTCTGTATTCCTAATTGGAGCGGCGACACCCATGTGATTCCATTTAAAA
>JAEOAE010003045.1:0-10178 GCA_036365155.1 Meriones psammophilus | reverse complement strand
TGGGCAAGAGTGGCTGAAACAGAATGACAAGGCAAGTCAGAACAAGAAGAAAGAAAAGGCAGAGGAGACACACCTACTGACCTGCCGAGGCAGGACAGAGACACTGTGTTGCCACAAGATCCAGTCCTGCAAAGGGGACCACTGAGACCTTAGGCCCAGAGCATACCTAGTCCAGGTCCAAAGCCCCAAAGTGATTACAGACAGACATGGGAGAGGTGGGAAAAGCAGAAGAAGCACAGGAGAGTTTCTTGAGGAGAGCAGGCCCTGGGAGGCCGCTCTGCTGGCTGGAAGACTGTGACATGGGAGGAGGGGGAGCAAGACTGAGAGCCCAGGATGAAGAAGAGCAAAGGAAGAGAGGGCCCGAGCACTAGGAAGACAGGGTGCCTTGCCGACACTCCCCTCGTCTCCTCCTCTCTTTGGCCCTGCTCAGACAACAGCGGCCTCAAACCCATCAGCTCTGCTTTCCGTCCTTCGAGGGAAGAAGCCCTGGGCTGCCTGCCACAAGACCACTCCTGACTCGGCCAGTCTCCGGGCCAGGAGCCGGAGCACTCAGCTTTGAGAGCCACCCACTCAGGGACTACCAGGAGGCCCCTGTGGGGCTGCAAAGACAGCCAGTTGATCAAGGTGCCAGGATCTGGGGCCTCTCGCCTGACTCACCTGCTCATTTGCTCCTCCCTTCTACCCGCACACCCTCCTCCTCCCTCCGGCTCCATCCATTCGGTGCCTGCCTGTCCATCCGGCCCATCCGCCCACCGTCCATCCGCTCATCCATCCATCCATCCATCCATCCATCCATCCTTCCAGGTATCCTTCTGAGCGAAAGCTGTCGTATGACTTCATGGTGAATCCAGGTGTCCCTTTGCCTGCCCATGTTTCCAATTCTTCTGTCTCGGCTTTTGCAAATATTATAGGTCAGAAGCACTTTGAACAAGACACATAGAATTCACAACAGGGCTGTGCCATGGAAGGTATGGGAGCTTCCCGGCACACCGCCCAGGTGTGTGTGTGTGTGTACATGTGTGTTTCTGTGTGTGTGGTGTGTGTGTGTGTGTGTGTGTTAGTATGTCCACGTAATCTCACCCTTCACACGCCCACTTCAGGGTGTGCTGGGGTCGCAGCACGAAGGCCCGATTGCACCAAGACTGGGACAGCCAGGTCCGCTGGCCTCTCATCCCAGACCGCTGCTCAAGGCCTGCAGCCAGGAGTTGACCTCTCAGTGTGTGTCCAGCGTGGTGGTCGCCACCCCACCACCGGGCCATGGAGGGCCTGGCTGTGCGCCAGGCTGCAGTGGTCTGCAAGGGATTGAGGGGCAGAGGCTCCTGAGGCTTGAGAGGTCCCGGCTGGTAGAAACTTGTCCTCGCCAGCGCCTGCAGAGCCAAGGGGCCCAGGCTCTGTGCAAGAGGGAAGTAGGCCAAGAAGCCGCCATGAGAAAGGCTGGCAGGGTCTCGTGTCCAACCCACGGGCCAGCAGCTCATGTGAGGACCCAAATCGAGGACCCAGGACCAGGGGCAAGGATCGGATCGGCCCAAAGGACTCCACAGGTGGAGCAAGAAAGGTGTTCACGCACTGCAGTGGCGCCTGGACAGCTCATGGGGAGTGAGAGGGGCAGGAGCAGCAGGCCACGGTGCCAGAGGGGCTCAGGAGCGCCAGCCGTGGGCCTGGGACCGGCTCCACCGTGGCTTGAGAGCAGGACCTTGATGTCCGCTGCCCACACGTCTTCCTGACGCGGCTCAGAAGGCCCTGAGCCCATGGGGCGAATGGCCGAGGTCAGCCACATAGCCACGCCGCCCCTCCGGCTGGGAGCGAGGAGCTGGGTCACCTCGACTACCACCACCCAGTTTGGCTAGGAGACTCTAAGAGGAGGCTAAGGAGAAGGCCTGCCAGACAGGCCAATCCAGCTCCTCGGGCGACTCAGCCTCTCTGAGCAGAGCAGACCAGACCACTGCTGCCAGATTTAGACCGATTGCCAGCCAGCCACCACCACCACCACCACCACCACTCGCCTCCTCACCACCCCAGGCTGCCTGGGTGCCCGGACCCTCTTCACACTTGTGCTGACAGGAGGGCTCCTGAGCTGCCCATCTGCTGATGGCCAGTTCAGCTGAGTACAACAGCCCAGCTTGAGGGCAGGAAGGATATCGCTGGGAACCTCCTCTCCTTGTCCCCATAGGGGAGCTGGGTGAGACACTAAAGGTGCTTTCCCAAGGAGGAGAGCAGGGTTATTGCAGGATCGGGAGGTGGAGGAACAGCCGTGAGCAGGAGGCCGGCAGCAGAAGGGAAGGGCAGCTCCAGCAGCAGCCAAGTGGCGCAGAGCAGCAGGAACTAGTAGCAGTAGTACAGCAGCGAGCAGCAGCAGCAGCAGCAGCAGCAGCAAACAGGGGCAGTGGCAGATTCTCACCTGGAAAATGCATGCAGGAGAAAGGTGAAGCAGTGGACAGTCTACACAGTACACTTGTATACTCCACGTGTCTACTCCTCCACAGCATGCACTGGGGACAGGAGGACGAACCCACTTATTCAGGTGAAAGGACCTGGGTCAGAGGTGTGGGAACGGCTGGTCTCTGCAGGGCCAGGGACACTTTAGCCCCTCCCTGTCCCTCCCGGCCTCCCCTCTGTCCCCCACGGCCTCAATCCTCCGGGGCGATGCAGGGAAGGAAATGTTTTACCATGAAGTTGTATCCACGGCCCAGCTGGCTGGTGCAGAGCAGAAGACACACCACAGGCTGCTTGGTCAGCTTCACAGTGTGGGCCCTGGGACTGTCTTTCCACACAAATAGGAAGTGAACATCCACCCGGGGAATTTGGACAAGGCCTTTTGGTTTGAAGGTATGAAACTAACCAGCGATTCCTCCTGCCTCTCACCTATCCACTCCACCCACCACGAACCACTCCACCCACCCAACCGACCCAAAAGCTCTTCACTTGACTCTGTGTTCAAAGTCCTGTTAGTTTCCGGTCCCGGTTAGCCGCGACCGAATGAGGTTCTGATGTGAGCAGCGAGTCCCTTGTAATCGGGTCGATTGCCCGCTCCTTCTACCCCTTCCTCTGGTCGCTGGGACACTCTGAGATGCAAGGCCGAGAAGGCACTGTTCCAAGCTGCCGCCTCTAACCGGCAGTTCGAGAAGGAACCTGTTCCTTTCAAAAGAGGGAAAGAAGGAGGAAGACAGTGCGTAGGCGAGGGTCTCCCTGCGGCCTGAGCCTCGGGGCTGCCTGGCTTGAAAGGGAGACCCTACATGGCTGTGCCAGAGCCCAAAGGAGGCAGGAAGAGGTCCCAGGGGCGGGGCAGGGCGGGCAGGGTGGGCCCCATCCAAGACCGGGCGAAGGAGGGGTTTGGGCGGTGAAAGGTTCCGTCTTGGCACCTTCTGGGCAGTGGGAGTTGCCAGCCGCCCAGGTGGCGAAGGGGCCATGAGCGTTTGTGGAGGAGAAGGCGTACCTGGCATTGTGTGTGTGTGTGTGTGTGTGTGTGTGTGTGTAGGTGGGTAGGTGTGTAGTGCTTTGAGGATAGGTGTGGAGGGGTTGCTTGCGGTGGAGGGAGGGAGGAGGCGAGGGAGGGCGAAGGTAGAAGAGCAAAGTATGGTGGGGGTGTGAGAGCCGGGCAGGGTGGACTGAGGAGGTGGAGAGGGAAAGGGGTAAGGGAGGAGAGTATGGGCCTGAGGAAGCAAAGAAAGGTGAGGAGTTGGAAAGTGCGGCAAGGCAGAAGGAGGTTCGAGGCCAAGCAAAACTGTGTAGCCCAGGCTGGCCTCGAACTCGTGATCCTCCTGCCTCTGCCTCCTTCAGCAAATCCTGCACCGGTGTGCGCCACCACAACCGGCGAGCCGTCGCCGACAAAGCCTCTTACTCGGGAATCTTCCGCGCCCTGACGACACGCCACCACCCGCCTCCGGCTCCTTCCGACAGCCTTCGCCTCCTCTTGCACTGCATCGAGCCGCACCGACGCACCACCACCACTGCCGCTGCCTCGGCGCCGCCGCGCCTCGGCTGTCACCTGCACCGCTTGCGCTCACGCCTCTCGTCCCACCTGACGTGGCGCGCGAGACCGACCCGCCGCCCGCCCCATCGCCAACTCACACTCGCCGCCCGCCGCCCGCCGCCTGCCGCCCGCCGCCCGCCGCCCTGACACCGGCCTTCCTCCCTCCCTCCCTCTCTCTCCCTCCCCTCCCTCGCCTGCCCTCCCAGAGCCCACTCCGTCCCCAACCCCGCCACCCCCAGCACCTCGGCCTGCCCAGCGCCCGTCTCCTCGCTGTTCTCCTGCTCCTGCCCTCTCTCGCCCTCCACACCCACCCACCTCTGCAGCCTGCCTTCCGCCACCGAGCGAGCACCCGGCCCTTCCTACGCGCCGACGTTGCTGCTGGGGCCAACGCACCTTGGCCCTTTTCGCTGCTAGAGGACCCACCAACAGCACGACCTCAAACTCTCTCCACCGTCGCTGCCCTTCTTCCACCGGCCCTCTGCCCTGACAGTTGCTACTTCTCCACACCTCCTCAAGGGGGAGGGGGCCTGCGGGCTCAGCGGGAGCACCCTTCCCCAGCCTAGGGCTTCCTCGGCCATCCGCGGCTTCAGGGAGGCTCCCGCCGTCCCATACTGACTGCCTGGCTAGGACCTGTTCTGGTTGGGCTAGTGGGTGCCCTGGACCTGGACCTGACCTGACCTGGACCTGGACCACACCACACCACACCCCTAGCTAAGGGATGACACCAGAGCCAGCACCCTGTGACACCCTATGGAGAACACAGCTCACGCTCACTCCCACCCCTTCCCCACCTACAGCCCTCCCTCCGCACGACTGACCCTCTCCCTACAGGTAAGCACCAAAGAGCTGAGAGGTTGCTTGTGGAGACCGCAGGAGGGAAGGCCACATGATTAGGACGAGACCCGACCCGACCTGAGCAAGCCCTCAGACACCCGGCCACCCAGCAGTGACTTTCACCACTGGCTTCCAAGCCCTGTCTGACGCAAGCACCCAGGGCACACTCTCTCAGCACCACTGTGCCTCCCTGCCCTCCCTGAACACATCCAGTGATTTCCTTAACTGCCGCTCACTCGATCGGATCGAGGCATCACTTGGCTGGGCCAGTCAGATGACCGTTTTGCAAGAAAAGGAACAGAAGGACAAGGCAAGTCAGGAACAAGAAGAAAGAAAAGGCAGAGGGAGACACACCTACTGATCTGCTGAGGCAGGGACAGAGACACTGTGTTGCCACAAGATCCAGTCCTGTGGGACCCACTGAGACCTTAGGCCCAGAGCATACCTAGTCCAAGTCCAAAAAGCCCCAGTGGATTACAGACAGACATGGAGAGGTGAAAGCAGGCAAGAAGCACAGGAAGAGGAGAGTAGGGCTCTGGGAGGCCGCTTCTGGTTGGCTAGGATCAGGACATGGAGGGAGGGGAGCATGACGAGGAGCCTAGGATGAAGAAGAGCAAAGGAAGAGGGGCCTGCACTAGGAAGACAGGTGCTCTGCTGACACTCCCGCTGTCTCCCTCCTCTTTGGCTCCTTGCTCAGACACAACAGTGGCCTCAAACCCCATCAGCTCTGCTTTCCTTCCGCCCCCGAAGAAGTCCTGGGCTGCCTGCCACAAGACCACCCTGACAGCTAGTCTCCGGGGGCCAGGAGCCGAGTTAACTCAGCTTTGGAGAGCCACCCACCAGGACTACCAGAGGCCCCGTAGGGCTGCAAGACAGCCAGTTGACTGGCACTAGGACTGGGGCCTTCTCGTCCGGACCTCACCTGCTCATTTGCCCTCCCTTCACCCGCCACCTCCTCCCTCCGGGCCCATCCATCTCGCCCCGCCTGTCCATCCGGCCCATCCGCCCATCCGCTCATCCGTCATCCATCCATCCATCCATCCATCCATCCATCCTTCCATCCTCTGTTGAAAGCTGCTTCCATGACTTTCTATAAGTGGTGAATCCAGGTGTAATATCCCTTTGCTCTGCCCATGTAGCTTCCACTCTTCTGTCTCGCTTGCAAGACAGGTCAGAAGCACTTTGAACAAGACACATGGTGAATTCAAGCAACAGGGTTGTGCCACAGGCTGTATGGAGCTCTGGCACACCACCCAGGTGTGTGTGTGTGTGTGTACATGTGTGTTTGTGGGTGTGTGTGTGTGTGTTAGTGTCCACGTGTGACCCCACCCTTCACACGCCCACTTCAGGGTGCCGGGCTGCTAGCACGGGCGTCCGACAATTAAGCATCTGGGACAGCCAGGTCCGCTGGCCTCTCATCCAGACCGCTGCTCACGGCCGTGCCAGGAGTTGACTCCTCAGTGTGTGTCCAGGTGTGGTGGTCAATGCACCCCACCACCGCTGCTTAGAGGGCCTGGCCAGCGCCAGGGCTGCAGTGGTTCTGTAAGGGATTGAGGGGCAGAGGTCTCTGAGGCTTGAGAGGGTCCTCGTTGGAAACTCCTGTCCGCCAGCGGCCTGTGGCAGCTAAGGGGCCCAGGCTTTGTGCAAGAGGGAAGTAGGCCACAGGTTGCCAAGGAGAAAGGCTGCAAAGGTCTGTCCAACCCACGGGCCAGCAGTTGGCGGGAGGACCCAGGGCCCCGGGAGACCCAGGGACCAGGGGCAGTGGATCGATCGCCCAAAGGACTCACAGGTGGGGAGCAGAAAGGGGTGTTCACGTGACCTGTGGCGCCTGACAGCCTGGGCGGGGAGCAGAGGGCAGGATAGCAGGCCACGGTGCCAGAGGGGCTCAGGAGCGCTTAGGCCGTGGCCTGGGACCGGCCCACCGTGGCTTGAGAGCAGGACCTTTGATGTCCGCTGCCCACACGCCTTCTCCTGACGCGGCTCAGGAAGGCCCCCTGAGCCCATGGGGCGACGTGTCGAGGTCAGCCATAGCCACGCTGGCCTCCTCCGGCTGTGGGACGAGGAGGTCGGGTCACCCGATCACCACCACCCAGTTTGGCTAGAGACTCTAAGAGGGAGGCAGGAGAAGGCCTGCAGACAGGCCAATCCAGCTCCTCGAAGCACCCAGCTCTCTGAGCAGAGCAGACCAGACCACTGCTGTCAGACGAGACTGGGACACAGCCGCCACCACCACCACCACCACCACCACCACCACCACCCCAGGCTGCCTGGGTGCCTGGACCTCTTCACAATTTTGTGGCTGACAGAGAGGGGTTCTGAGCTGCCCATTCAGCTGATGGGCCAGTTCAGCTGAGTACAACAGCCCAGCTGAGGGCAGGGAAGGACAAGTGAACCTCCTCTCTCGTCCCCATAGGGGGAGCTGGTGGAGACACCAAAGGTGCTTTCCAAGGGAGGAGAGCAGGGTTAGTTGCAGGACCGAGGTGGAGGAACAGCCGCAGCAGGAGGCCGGCAGTAGAAGGAAGGGGCAGCTCTAGCAGCAGCCAAGGGACGAGGAGGCAGCAGGAACTTAGGAGCAGCAGCAGCAGCAGCAGCAGCAGCAGCAGCAGCAGCAGCAGCAACAACAGGCAGTGGCAGATTCTCACCTGGAAAATGCATGCAGTAGGAGAAAGGTGAAGCCAGGTGAGCAGCCCACACAGTACACTGTATACTCCACGGTGTCTACTCCTCCACAGCATGCACTGGGACAGGAGGACGAACCCCACGGACCGAGGGCAGGAAAAGGCACCTGGGTCGAGGGTGGAACGGGTTGGCTCTCAGGGCCAGGGACACGAGCCCCTCCCCTGTCCCCCTCCCGACCTCTCCTCCCGCCTCCCCCACGGCCCCAATCCTCCAAGTGATGCAGGAAGGAGTCAGCGACTAAGGAAGGTGTCCCACGGGCTCCAGCCGGGCTGGCAGAGCAGAAGACACACCACAGGCCGTTTGGTCAGCTTCAGCGATGGGCCCTGGGGACTGTCTTTTCACTTGGCCAGCTGGGCTTTTAAACATCCACCCGGGGAATTTGAGCTATGCCTTTGTCTGGAATGAAAGGAAATCAACTGTGCCGATCTCCTGCTCCCCCCTCACCTATCCACTCCACCCAACACGGAACCACCCACCCACCCAACCACCCAAAGCTCTCTCTGACCTTGACCTGTGTTCAAAGTCCCTGTTAGCCGGTCCCGTCCCGGTTAGCCGCGACCGAATGAGGTTCTGATGAGCAGCTTGTCTTCTAAATCGGGTCGATCGCTCCGCCTTCTACCGACTTTCAGTCGCTGGACACTTGGAGATGCAGGCCGACACCGTCTAAGCCGCCGCTCGCTCCAACCGGCAAAGTCTGAGAAGGAACCTGTTCCCTTTCAAAGAGAGGGAAAGAAGGAGGAAGAAAAAAGTAGGGGCGAGGGTCTCCTGTTGCTCTGAGCCTGGGGCTGCCTGGCTTGGAAAGGGAGACCCAAGGCGAGCAAAGCCAGAGCCCAAAGGAGGTGGAGAAGAGGACCCAGGGGCGGGCAGGGCGGCAGGCGGGGCCCCCATCCAAGACCGGGCATGAGGGGCTTGGGGCGGGGAGCGTTCCGTCTTGGCACCCCTGAGCGCCAGCCGCCCAGGTGGGGGGAAGGGTCAGAGCGGCTTGTGGAGGAGAAGGCGTACCTGGCACAGTGTGTGTGTGTGTGTGTGTGTGTGTGTGTGTAGGTGTGTAGGTGTGTAGTGTGTTTGAGGGGATGGGAAGGAGGGGTTGCTTTGGTGGTGGAGGGAGGGAAGGAGGGAGGGAGGGAGGCGAGGAGGCGAAGGTAGAAGAGCAAAGCATGGTGGGGTGTAGAGTCATGCAGGTGGACTGAGGAGGTGGAGAGGGCAGGAAAGGGTGGCGAGGGAGGAGGGCGGGCCTGAGAAGCAGGGCAGGGCGGGTGAGGAGTTAACCAGTGCGCGGCAAGGCAGGCAGAGGTCTGGAGGCCAAGCAAAACCGTAGGTAGCTCCAGGCTGGCCTCAACTCGTGATCCTCCTGCCTCTGCCTCCTTCACAGTAAATCCTACCGGTGTGCGCCACCACAACCGGCGAGAGCCGCCGACAAAGCCCTAATCGAATCTACCGCGCCCTGACGATACGCCATCACCCGCCTCCGGCCCTTCCGACAGCCTTCGCCTCCTTCGCACCACACCGAGCCGCACCGACGCACCACCACCACTGCTGCTGCCCGGCTGCCGCCGCTGCTGCCGCCGCCGCCGCCGCCGCCGCACCTGCACCGCTTCTGCGCTCACGCCTGCCCCACCCGGATCGCTGGCGCGCGAACACCCCGCCGCCCGCCCCCATCGCCCACCTACACTCGCCGCCCGCGCCCGCCGCCCGCCTGCTGCCCGCCGCCCGCCGCCCGGACACCGGCCTTTCTCCTCTCCCTCCCCCTTCCCTCCCTCCCTCCCCTCCCCGCCTGCCCTCCTAGGAGCCCACCTGTCCCCAACCTCTGCCACCCTGCAGCACCTCGGCCTGCCCAGCGCCCGTCTCTCCCTCGCTGCTCCTCCTGCTCCTGCCCTCTCTCGCCCTCCACCCACCCACTCCTGCAGCCCTGCCTGCCACCGAGCTGAGCACCCGGCCCTTCCTGCACGCGCCGACGCTGCTGCTGGGGCCAACGCACCTGGCCTTCTTCGCCGCCAGGAGACCAACAGCACGACCTCCAACTCTCTCCACCGTCGCTGCCCTTCTTCTCCACCGGCCTCTGCCCTGACAGTTGCTACTTCTCCACACCCCTCCTCAAGGGGAGGGGGCCATGGGCTCAGCGGAGCACCCCTTTCCCCAGCCTAGGGCTTTCGGCCACCCGCGGCTTCAGGAGTGCCCTGGGCTGTCCCATACTGGACTGCCTGGCTGACTCCAGGCCCTGGCTGGGCGAGTGGGTGCCCTGGACCTGGACCTGACCTGACCTGACCACACCACACCACACCCCTAGCTAAGGATGGTCACCAGAGCCAGCACCTGTGACACCTTATGGAGAACACAGCTCACGCTCACCCCCACCCTTCCCTACCCATAGCTCCTCCCCTCCGGCACGACCGACCCTCTCCTCACAGGTAAGGCAAGCACCAAAGAGCTGAGAGGTTGCTTGTGGAGATCGCAGAGGGGAAGGCTACAGACAGGACGAGACCTGACCCGACCTGAGCAAGCCCCCAGACACCCGTCACCCAGCATTTTCACCACCGGCTTCCAAGCCCTGCCTGACGCGGCACCCCCAGGGCACACTCCTCCCCAGCACCACCGTGCCCTCCCACCCTCCAACACAGTCCAGTGATTTCAACTGCCGCTCACCCGGACTCGGATCGAGGGCAATGCATGGGCCAGTCAGCAATACGTAACTGAA
>JAEOAE010002960.1:0-10319 GCA_036365155.1 Meriones psammophilus | reverse complement strand
AGATCCGTGGACACGACTGGCGGCTAATTACTGCGTGTCTCTACACGCGAACGCCTTCAGATACAGCGTAGCCATGAATGGCCTATTGGATGTTCGCGCCAGGTCAGAGGAACGAGTAGAAAAGGTGCGAATCTGGGCAAGCCAGCTAAGAAGACGTTGCTGGTTTCCACCAGTGGGTTTAGGGACTTTGTACATGAACAAGACGTTGCAAATGTGAAAGTGCTCCCAGACGCTGACAGAGTGAAGACGGGTACAAATGGAAGAGCGGTGTGAAGGGAGTATCGACAGGCGGAGAAAATGGAGTTTGAGCCCTCAGATATTGAGCGCGGAAGATCCTAGAGACCCGTGGAGACACGAGGACATTACAGGCCGCCTGTCTCTACATGTAAACGCCTTATGATACTGTGTACTCCTGAAGGCCCATTAAATGTCTGTGCCACGACAGATGGAATGAGTATAAAGAGGAAAGGTGGGAATGTAGACACAGAAGGTACAAGGCAACGCCGCTGTTTTTTCACTAGTGCGTTGTAGGTCTTCGTACATAAACGAGACTTTGCAAATGTGGGAAGTGCTCCCAGACGTTATGAGAATGAAGACGGTTACTTATGGAAGAGCAATTTGAAGGAGTATCGACTGGTCTAGAAATAGAATTACAAGTCGCTCTGATTGAGGGAACGACTTCAGCTGAACGGGTAACGCCGACTGGTTTCCGACAACGGCAGGATTCGAACCTGCGCGCGGGCAGAACCCAATGGCTTAGCAGGCCACCGCCTTAACCACTCGGCCACGCTGTCCCGCAGCCGATGCCACGTAGGCCGTCTGGGGCTAGAAATTTCGCAAAGAAGCCAGGAAGCTACCACACATATTAGTGGTAGTTTCGACGACTCTATAGGCGGTAAGCGTGTGTCTATCTGAATCGGTCATCTGTAAATCCCATCCGCTGCTGACTTTTACATTGATGTATATTTTTTTTAGCGTATGCTTCGTGTACACATCAACCGTAAGCTATATCCACGGCCGCAGCACTGCAGAGGCAACAGGCAATCCTGTACGGTGACTTTCGAGTAATGTTGTATCTGGACGCCATTGTACAGGCGACACTACTGAAAACGCAAATAGTGTACCTATGTCAGCGTGACATCTCATGCGTGGGAGCGTGGCACCCTCAGTGCTAGGTATATTCGCTATTACCAGGCCAAGCGCACCTCTACGCAAAAGCATATTTGTCAGGGAAAACCTGTAGATATCCTGGTTGTCCTGAATATTTACGAGCCTGACAATCGATTCACTCATCTCTCCTCCTTGCACTTTTTCGCTTTGTCCACAGTGGCAGTTGTGGGTGCACTTTTCACCTTCCGCGCGTGTACCTACCCAACCGACGGCCTGATCGATCGACACAGCGTTGTGGGTGTTGCAGTTTTTCCATAAGGGAGAAGTAGATCTGGGGTGACTGAAGGTCATCTGTTCGTAGTATAAATATGTGCTATCTGGAGACATTCGACCTGTAAAATGTGCCTGCGTCGTATAAACTTTTTATAATTTAACGGATAGCTTGTACCAATGTTTCGGCAAAAAAAACGCCGTGGACTTACCAAGTTCGTCACCGCGTGCGAAAGCAGGTCTCTATATTTTTTTGGGTAGTGACACTTCTTCAGATACTGCGCAAGTCTTCAACTGTTTACTACAGCAGAAGGGTGTATTTCACGCCGAGGGCATCAACTGCATTGGTCACCTTCCACTTTTTTCCAGCAGAGAAGTATGTTGAAGATCTGGTCTTTATATGCTGGCTATAACGCACCTTTCTCTAACTGGTATCGGCGACATAATTATGTTACCTTATGTAGTCTTCGCATTTTCGCTAGAGATCCAATAAGTTACCCGCTTTCTTTGACATGATTTTATGTCGTGGTACTTCGAGTAGATACTTAAGCCAGCAGGTGTCTCGAGGGCACGCTGTCATAAAGATATTGCAGGAGCCACAACAAAAGTAAAAGGTGCGCTTTCTCCGCATTTTCCGTGTGTTCGACGTCACTGCGGCGAATGCGTAAGCTGTCGCTTGTTCGTGCAAAATGTGGTTGAACTCGAATAGTTTTGCCAACTGCATGTATACATACGCAAATAGACGTAGGCCCTCTGTGTACGTGTGTGAGCCTCCTCCGTGAATATCGTCGAAGTTACGCACACATATGAATTCGTACCTATATATACAGGCATACGTAGTAAATGGACGCTTGACTATATCAAGCTGTTTTAAGAAAAATGGGCATCCATACTTTCGGGTGGACGCGCCTGTGATGCCACCGCCCGTTGAATTATCAATTGTTGCGCGGCCCTTGCTAGCGTTCGCGATCCAGACATACAACCATGTATCACGAATTGCAACATTACCGGTCACGCGGCAACATGACGATTTATGACGCATTCTGAATAAACATGTAGTTGAGTTGTCACACTAATTATGCTTCCACAACCCGGCAGGAAAGCGATGCAAGCTGCTACACCTGTGCACTGCGCAGATGGTCCAGATAATGTGTTTCAACGCATTAGGCGCAGAGGATGCCCTTCAGCATCTGCTGGCATCTGTTATTGGGACGTGTTGGTGAAGGAGCACTGAATTGTATATATTATCAGTAGCATCCCCGATATCCTGATCTCTCCAGCAAAACACACACGGAAAGTCCGAGCAAGGTTTTTGAATTCCTCTGGTATACGTTATTGCTGTTGGCTCGGAGCCTATGTTAGGGTCTGCGCATGGTGGGAGAGAAACTGATGCATCATCACACCACAGTACGCGTCATGCTGCAATATACTCAGCAGGATGCAGAGCAGGAGCCCATGAGACAAGCAATGCCCATGCACACCTCATATTTCGCAGACTTCTTGTCGCGGCGGAGCATAAAACAAAAAATTGCAACGGTTGGAAGAAGCAGTGTCTGAAGCGAGCGGTCGACCATGCGCTACTGCCGTGTGATGGCGCCAATGTAGGAACTCGTCGGCGTTTTACCACGAATGTGTTGTATCAGTTTGTCGTTTGCTTCATGCACTCGTACTGCAGGGTAGAAGTGCTGGAAGGGCCGATGCCAAGGAAACAAAACATATAAGATGACGAACAGCTGGAGAGGTATTGATGTGGTATGTATCAATAAACTGCTCGACGCGTCGGATCTGTAAGGACGATGAAAGCAACGAGGGAAGTTGACCGTGGGATGGACGAGAAAAGTTGGCGCAGAGACATGAAATGTTAACTTTTTGACGATACCCTGACTTGGAGCATATACACACCCAAAGAATAGAAGGTAAAATCTGTCTCTCCACGCGTGAGGTTAGAGCCTCCCCAGTGGCACTGCTCATCGGGATGTAGATGAAAGCGTTTAGTAAAAAGGCATTTAATAGTCACCTTAGCGTAATGGCACAAAGACGTGATTTGTACGCTTTGTGTAATATGTGTGCGTGTAGGCATATATACGTGCAAAACGCCCGTGGCAGCGACTTTTATGATTTCACAGGCTGGGCACACCGCCGCTAATACGCATGAACAAAGCCGCCATAACCCCTGGTCTTAGTCTCATTCTGTCGTGTGCCACCGCTGCTATGGCACTGTTGCTGCGGAGCATGCACTGCAAACAACGCAGCTGTGTTGTTGCGACCGCGCTTGGTACATCTGTCATTCTTGCTGCCGACATTTGTATTACCTTGCGCGCTTCGGCCCGCTCTACAACCGTCGTGACTCAGCCCTCAGTCTTGTGGGAATAGATAAATCGCGCATCATCCAGGTACCGTGATGTCGCCGAGTGCAGACGGCTGCGCGACTTCGAGAGCGTGATATGTGTGCGCCGGTGTGTCCGTACATAATTTGCAGATAAGCCTCAAAAGTCACCTCGTTTGCTCCCCACGAAACAAAGCGTCGTGAATTGACTGTTTTTTTGAATGAGCTGTGCCTGCTGCGCCGAACACACTTAGAGGAGAAGGAATACTGGCGGCACGTGCGGCAAAAGCAGCAGCGGCAGAAGCGGCTAGCATCGACAGTAGTAGAGCGGCAACACAAGCAGCCCCAGCGAGAGCCCCCTGTGTTCACATTTATAGAGATGACTGTTATGCCTTTAGTATGATAAAGGGCGCGAAAGTCCATCGGTAGCTCCTGGCGGGTGAACAGGTGTAATGAAAGGACTTGCTTTTGGCCCCGTCGACATACGTGTGTGACTCTCTGTGTTTGCATTGTTGCACGATTCCCATCACTGTACTCGCGTTTTCTCGTCAGTGCATCTTTGTGGGTTTGCTGAGGGTCGTTTCACCGCATATCAGCACTCTGACGCTGTCGCACTTGTTCATCGTGCTGCTACAGTGACCATTGCTATTCTCCCCCGTTTGCCGACTGCAATATGACTCTACGTCTGCTAGCGCGTCTGCTCCCGCCACTCCCAAACTTGCCTGGCAGTAGCACCTGTTAATGCTATATCTGCTGGTCGCAGGAGTTTCAGCGCCTTTCCTGTGCCATCCAGCTGTCTTCTGTTTCACCTTCGAACACAATTTCTCCCGAAAAAGTGTCTCCTTCACGGCACCCCCTTAATATGTATTTTTGTTCGTGAATACTTCTCCCCTCCACGTCTCTCTTCTTATTTGGATACTTTCAGGATCGAGTGCCACTCTGTCCTCACTACAGATTTTTTTCTTTGAGCCTTGTACCTTGCTAGTATGCTTTACTGCTGGAGAGTCACGCGCGGTAGGTAATGGTTGCTAGGTTTATCGCACTTCTTCGCTTTCCCATCTGTTCATCCTCTCATACAGACTCTTGTTACCGCCATATAGCACATCTGTCTGCAGCCCAGGTCGCCGCTGCTCCTAATTATCACACCTCTGGCCTGCGCGCCAGTGGTGGCCCGTGGTGATGCTGCCGCGCTTCACCTGACGGAACGTACCAAGAGCTATTGCTGCTACTGCGCCTCTGTTACTCGCTTCCGCGGTTCTTCTATTACCAGTTACTCAGGCTGCCAATCAGCGGGGCGCTGGTACAGCAGTGGCCACTGGAGAGCATGACTCAAGCAGTTCTTGCTGGGAATGCACATCTCGCTAAGTCACACCCTGCTGCTGCTGTTATCTTTGGCTCTTCTGCTGGTGGTGCCACTTCCCTGATATGCCGCTGCCATGGGGCTCTCAAGCTAGACCACCCGGTTTACATGTCCGCACCCCTGTAGCACAGACCGTTGTGCTGCTACAGCGAGACGCCAGCCTTCTGCTGCTTGCCTGTTTTCTGCGCCGAGAGGACTAGCAAAGACAGGTGGGAATTCCTCGCGTCTTCACACCAGTTGTTGTTTCGGAAACTTTTCGGGTATTCCCATCTTTGCCGCAGCTAAATGTCAAGCATCCTTTGCAGGAACGACGACAGTGGTCGCAGACGTTTCATCTGCAGGAAGCATTCCACATTTGCGGCTGTGCGTGAACGGGTAACGTCAAACCCACCGGTATGGACAGTATGTCGGACAACACTGGCGGCGATTTTTCTTCCCGCGGCCCACGTCCAGTGGCGTCGGCTGCGGCTTACAGAGTCTCGGGAGCAGGGCAAGGACACGGGCATCTTTCGGAAGCCGCTAGAGCACAGCTACAAGTGCTTTCCAAAGAACCATCAACAACCCGATCGTTGGAAGCAGCACTAGCAGCCACGACAGTGTCTAAAGCCTCACGGTCGACTCCAGACAACGTTTGCTCGCGCTACAGTAACATGTCCAGAGGCGCAAGCAGCCTTCTCAGAGTCTGCCAGAGCATCCGCAGCTGTTCTGATAAGGCCTTTAGCGGCGTCGGCTGGCAGCTTTTCCCGTGTTGTTGAGAAGGCGAGCAGCATCCTCCAGCGTAGTTATGCCAGCAGCATGCCGCGTCCCACTGCCTGGCTGGGTCTCAACTAGTGGGGAGAGGTCCGCAGTTGCAACAGCAGCAGGGACCACGACAGCAGGTGCGACTTCCCTCTGTAGCAAAATTCCGCGTCGAGCTCCACGGCGTACAACCACATTTGTGGTTTCTGCAGCGCCAAGACATCACACGAAGCAGAAGCGAGAACATCAGCAACATTGCCTGATCCAGCGTCACCAGAAAGGGGTAAAGCTCCAGCAGTAGTAGCTCGACGGAGTCGTACAATGCGATACGCATTAGCAAAAACAACAGCGCCGCGGCCACGTGCGACAACCCTGCAGCCAGAGACAGCCCGTAAGGCAGAAGGCGGAAAGGTAAGCCAGAATATCTCACTGTATTGTTGTACACAGAGAGCATTCCCTGCCCCATCTGCCGCTGCGTTTTGCGGCTGACGCTGTTGTCGCCCTCTCTCAAGGAGAAACGCGTAGGCACCGAACCGCTCCACTAAGACACACAATCCAGAGAGCGATACCTCTGCATCTATACAACAGCAGCAGCACCTCCGGGGAGAGCGACTGCTGTGTGGCTGGAGGACTACCTGAGCGAGCGCTACAACGTGTTTCGTGGCAAGCGCGTTCTTACTGGTCTGCAGGTAAGCGGCGAGGAAGCAAAAGTAACTTGTCTAGCATTGTGATTGAGAAGAGATGACGTATTTTGCATACGCTACGCATGCTGAAAATACAGCAGGAGCACCAGGTCTCGCAGACGTTGCAAGATGTATGGAACAGTCCTGACTTTCCACTTGTTGAGGGTAAACGACGGTGTATCAGCGGATGCAACAAAATCCACTCTTGTTTACGTAACAGCTCCTGTGATCTCCACAGTGATCGTCTAAGCGAAATTGGGATGCGACAACGCTGACTGTGGCTTCCCGCCCTTCCGCACTGTTCGTTCAACGGCAGCCGGTTTTGCTGCGTGGATATTACACCTTCCTGCATACAAAGCGGCGTCGTTCTTACTGCAACTTCCTGCTGCCCCATCCTTCAGCAACTGGCTTGTGCTGAGCGAGATACGGCGTTTCTGCCAGCTGAAATCTCATGCTGCTGCTGTGACGGAAGATGCACGCTGCTGCCCTTGTTGAACCGAAGCGCTGTTCAGACACCTTTGATGGATGGTGCTCATATACTACATACACGAGGATTCTGTTGCTGCAGCAGCATAGCTGCGCTATTTCCACGTTGCTGCTGCTTGAAAAGAAAGCCAGGGTGCTGAGAGTTGGTGCGATATGGTTTTGTTGTGTACTGTTGCGCCCAGCCAAGCGGGTATCTTCACTTAGGCAATTGGTTCTCGACACTGCAGCCGTTGCGTCTGCTCGCCGAAGCTGGTGCGGAGACGCGTGTTAATTGAGATATCCACGCGACGTTCAACGGCAATATGTATGAAAGATTTGTACCCAAGTGCAGCAGCAGCAGAGAGTGATGCAGTGGGAAGGAACAACAGACGGCGCCCAGCAGGGACAACGAACGGAAAACGTACAATGGGATTTCTTCACGAAACAGCAGCAGGAGCTGCGTCCCACTTTTTCACTAGAAGAGGCCACGCTTGATGCCGTTGCGTGGCGCTGGCAGCCGGCCTTCAGCCTGCAGAACATCAAGCAGTACTGAACGACGAAGCAGAGTCATATCAGCAAAGTGGAAAGACAGCCATTGCTTCAAAGTCTTCTGCCTGAACATGCAGTTCTTACTACCCTTCTCATGGGGTGCACCCCCTTAGTAAGTAGACTTTGCACCGAGGCAGACTTTTTCTTCTTTTGACCTTATTAACTCTTCAAGAGAGAGCTGGTTGAAAGTACCCTGAAACCCACTTGAGGCTCTATGTAGAGTAATTGTCCACACCGGGCCTACCCCTCACTGTCCTTCCAACCACCACTACCTGAGTCGTCAACGCATATACATATATACGTATGTACGCCTGTACTGTATGAGTGGACATCTATTCTGCCCTCTGTACCACTGGTCTGAAAAAAATGTGGGCGAGCTGCTTAACGTGCCAGACCAGAAATATCAGACCTCAGTCGCGGCAGGTGAGGTGGCAAAAGGCAAACACCTGTGCAGCAGAGGGACAGATCGAGGAGTGACTGCGTACAGAGGCGAGAGTGCAACCAACGCGACGCACGCAGGCCGTAGCTATAAGAAGGCCACTGGCGAGGGGGGCCGGGGGTCGTAGGGGTTGATCCGAGGAGTATTCTTTTGCCGTTTTTCTGCGGCTAAAGCCGAGCTACGTCATTCTGTTTATCTAATTAGATGCCAGATAGTAGGCGCAGTTTGTTGTGACACTGCTACGCCTGTTTAGTATCTCTTCCCGTCTTCTCGGCTGCATAGTGTTTTAGGCGCATGCGTTTGCCCTCTGCCGGTGTCTACATAACGAAGTGTGTTCCTAGGTGTTGCCTGAGGATAGCGGATTCCGACGCAGCGGAACAATAGTAATATTTCAAGATATTACAATGAATACACGCATCTGCGCGCACGTAAGGGGACGACAGAAATGAGGTTTCTGCAGACACGCTTGTGTATCTCCGGGCACACCTTTCTATCTCTAAAAAGTGGAATTTTGTATCTACTGTGTGCACAGTGATGCAAACTGCTAAAAGGGGAGAGTTAGTATCCGAAACTCAGTCTGCGTTATTCACACGCTCTTCTTTCTTCCTCAAAAAACATGCGCATCACGGCCTTGGTAGAGATGACACACCAATGGGAGTGGGGCGGCCCCGGTTTCTTGTGACGCATATGACAATTCCTGCAGCATGGCTGCAAGTCGCTGCACGGCAGCTTCAGCTAATATCCGCCTTGTGGAGAATTTTCAACGAGACCACGTCGCCAAGCAGCACGAACATCCGCAGGGGCAGCAGAGATCGCACATGCGCTTCAGCCGTCTCTGATTGGGACGTGGGCACGGGGCGTCCGCAGCTGGAGGATCCTTCTGGCTATCCGCACACTGCCCTGTGGGCATGCGCTACTATCCGTTGCTGGTGTGTGACCAACAACCCACTACTACTTTTCATCTTCTCGTTGGCTGTCGGCCTGATAACGGATCGTTATACCCGGGCCTCTGGTATATCCTGGTCTGCGTCTGTGCTACATTTCCCGCGCAAGGCCTTCAGGCGTGGCTGGGTTATCCAGGGCTGCAGAGTAAACGTGGAATTGTTTCCCTGCCACCGGCTGCTTGACCCGCCCTTTCTTCCAGCACCCACATCCTTCTGTAAAGGAGACAATTGCTGCACGAAACAAGTACACGTAGGTGCTGCAATAGACATGAAAGCACTGCCACACTAACATATGTGTAGATAGAAATTTCGCATCTAGCATTTCTGAGAGAGGCCGTATGCCCCTGCCCCACTACATTACGGCAGCTCTGGCTGCATCAGTTCTTCCACCTGTCACCCTAACGCTTCATATGAACTGAAACTTCTCACCTGCAGACAGGTGGGAGGTATTGGTTAACTGTTTTCTTGTCAGGTACTCACGGAAGGCAGAATGTTATGAGGGAAGCCTTACAGCGGGAACAAGGCATATGAACGACACGGAGAGCCAACCGGTTCTCAACACACGTGAAGCAGATTTCTAGAAACGTGCCCGCGAGCTCCCATGCCCTGGCCCCTTCCAGATGAGGCATTCAGACACGCACAGATATAGGCGTATACATTTTGCTATATATATGCGTATATCTGGGAATGTAAGCACTGAGCGTAGGCGCAGTGTCTACGCAGCTTCTCCGATGTGTGGGATGGTGTACAAAATGTTAATGTAGGAAGTGCAGGAATAGACGCCGGTCCACATGTGTGGAGAGTTGTCCAGATGTACTGATATCTTTCTGTCCATCCGTATGTACTTGCATGGATATATGTATCCATATATCCGGTACACACGCGCGTAGCTATGTTGTGAAGAACTCCTCAGAATGCTGGAGGCGTGCGCGATGATAGGAATGGGCTTAGGAGAAGAGAATAGTAGCAGCAGATATTCCAGGGCAGCATATCACATGGTGGTGGTGGTGGTGGTGGACGATATCACTAAGCAGGACACTGATTTGAATATCGTGAAGTGATGTGCGCACAGGTTCTGTTCGGTGCCACACCGAGGAACATGAAGGTTATGAGTGTGCGCACGCGCTGCTCTGCTGCTAGTTACTCTGTGTGTAGATGGCAGCAGATATTCTCGCGCAGGATGCCGACTACGTCGCTGCCGGAGACGATCAGCAGCGGCACATTGAGTTCACAAGGCAGATCGCCCGACGCTGGAATTTTTGCTTTCCTCGTGAAACGCCAACATTCCGTGCAGACGGTGCTGCTACCGCTGCTTCTGCTGCTGGTGCTGCGCTTGATGTTGACGTTGCTGCGTCCCTTGCTCACCACCGCGTGGCGCCGGCGCTGTTCAAGTTGCGGTGCTCAGACTGCCCTGTCCCCCCCAAAGCGATTGATA
>JAEOAE010004406.1:0-10718 GCA_036365155.1 Meriones psammophilus | reverse complement strand
AATAATGTTGTAACAGAAAAATACCAATTGAATCATATGGACCTTACAGCTACTGAGTTGATCTGCCAATCTGTATAGTCTCATTCTATCTATTCAGATATTGTAAGAGGTATATACATTGAATAGGTGATCAGTGTGTGTCCAAAACCTTCTAATAAGCAAATATGTCATATACAACCAGTGTTACTCATATTCATACAGTAGCATTGTAAAATTTACTGAAAGGAGCAGCTCATGAGAGTCAAGATTATTGTTGTGGAGAAACTTTAATCCCTATATGATATGTCTATGATGAACAAAAAAAAACTGTGTTAATTCAATGTGGGAATCTTTTATTTTTCTTGTAATAGGTATATCATATGTCACAATTTTTCTAAGACACATGAGCATAGGGATATTGAAAGAAGCAGTGTAATTGTCTTTCTCCAAGAACAATTGATTTTGTAGCAGTCCCCACTTTGAGTAGATTTTCTGAATGTGATAAATGGTTACTTTTAATTGGTTTTTCAACTTCACTGAGACTTCATCAGCAAACTCATACTACTGAAAATACCTATGAATACTAGGAATTTGGAACTTTTTCTGCGTGTCCTGGCTCACTTTGTAAATGAAGTATCATTCATACAGTACAAAAATTTGTGAATGGGATTGCTATGGAAAAACTCTGAATTCTTACAATACTCTTCATATATAAGAGGAAGTCTCTTTTAGAAAAATGATGCCATAAAAGTGAATCACATAACAAATGCTCTTACCATCACAGGGATCTTCAAAAATACCAATAATGAAGGGGAATACCATGAATGTAAATAAAGTGATAAAACTTTAAAATTTTATTCTTCTTTACAATTAGACCAAATTATGAAATTAATTCATATAGATAAATATATTTATTAGTGTAAGGAAATGATTGTGATAAATCTTTCACATGTGCCAATTTTCTTTGCAGGCATGAAAGCAATCATACTGGAGAAAAACTCTTTAAATGCACTGTATGTGGTAAAGCCTTCTCCTATATCACTGTTCTCATACAGCATAAAAGAACACACATAGGAGAGAAGTCTTACAAATGTAATCAATGTGATAAAGCCTTTGCAAAAAACAGTCATCTCATGCGGCATAAAAGAACACATACTGGAGAGAGACTTTATGAATGTAACCAGTGTGGTAAAGCCTTTGCAAAAAAGAATAATCTCATACGACATAAAAGAACACACACTGGAGAGAAACCTTATGAATGTAACGAGTGCGGGAAAGCCTTTGCACAAAACAGTCATCTCTTAAGCCATAAAAGAACACACACTGGAGAGAAACCTTATGAATGCAACCAGTGTGGTAAAGCCTTTGCAAAAAAGAATAATCTCATACGGCATAAAAGAACACACACTGGAGAGAAACCTTATGAATGTAACGAGTGTGGTAAAGCCTTTGCAGAAAACAGTCATCTCATAAGACATAAAAGAACACACACTGGAGAGAAACCTTAAGAATGTAACCAGTGTGGTAAAGCCTCTGCAGAAAAGAATAATCTCATATGGCATAAAAGAAGACAGAATGGAGAGAAACCTTATGAATGTAACCATTGTGGTAAAACCTTTGCACAAAACAGTACTCTCTTAAGCCATAAAAGAACATACACTGGAGAGTAACCTTATGAATGTAATGAGTGTGGTAAAGCCTTTGCAGAAAACAGTAATCTCAGTACAGCATAAAAGAACACACACTGGAAAGAAACCGCATGAATATACCCAATGTGATAAAGCCTTGCACAGCAGAATAGTCTCCGAAAACATCAAAAAACACAATGGAGAGAAGCCTTGTGAGGGTAATTAGTGTGATAAAGCCCTTGCATTTAACAATCATCTCCTAAGACAACAACACATTCTGGAGGGTAACCACACGATTATACCTAGGTGGCAAAGCCTTTGCACATAACATCTCCTAATACATAAAAGAACACGTACTGCAAAGAACCTGTCTGTCTGTAACCAATGTGAATAAAACTTTTGGACTTCAGAATCATCTTCACACTCATGAAAGAAATCCTAATGGACAGAAAGACTGTGAGTGCTTTTAACATGGTGAAACCATTCCACATTTGTATAATCTTCATCATCATGAAAGGATTCATACTGGAGAGAAAACTTATGTGTTAAAATGGTGAGGCCTTGCACAAATCTAGAGTCATCGTCATCATAAAAGTACCCTTTCTGGAGAGGAATTCTGTGAGTATAACCATTGTGGAAAGGCCTTTTTCTTCTTTGGTCCACTGAGATCCAACAGAACTGTAAAACTAGCTCAATGGGAGAGACTCCAAGATGCCGGCGAGCAGAGCGCACCGTTTTGGAGAGGCAGAAGACACGAATCTCCGTAATTGGTGAGTGGAGAGACAATCAAAGCTAGAATTTGAACTTTTGGGCTTTTAAAGGAGAGGGGCCACCACAGAAGCGTGGATTGCTAGTAGATTTAGATCGGGCGCGGACTTCTCCGGGAAGGAAATAGGGCGCTTCCCTTGCCCGGGCCTCCCGCGGGGAAACCCGCACACAGCACCAGGCAGCTGAGCACAAAACTCACATCCAGGAGATCAAGGCAGCAGAGACAGTGCTCCGGGCCCCATACAGCAGCGGTCTGCTGTAACCACCCGTTGAACACCCAACCCTCCTGGGACACGTCCCACAGGGCCCTCCGGTCCCGGGAGGATAGTCCCCTCCCCATCCCGCTGACTTGATCCTGCGGCTTAGACCACAGCAGGAAGTGCAGCGGAGCTCACGCCCTGCGGCCGGAGCTCAGTAACCCCAGAAACCTCCTCACAGGAGGAGCGCAGGCCCAATCACAGAATTCCAACTACTGAGCGCTAACCACAGAGACTCAGATCCACAATACAATTCTTCCTGGATACCAAAGCCGCAAAGCTCAGTGCCTGGGACCCAAGACGGGCGGAGGCAGGGCTCCAGACCCCGCAGCCGCAGCGGAGAGCAGTAACGGCCTGCTGAACGCCACCACTCAGAGGAGAACACACACAACCTAGATCCCCCTCGCTGAGCTCTTGACCCTCGGAACAAACTTCCCACTACCACCACCACCCAGATCTACAGGAGTGCACGCACCGCCGAAACTCCACCCCTCCAGAGCGCACGCCCAATACAGTGCTAGCCACAGAGACTCAGACCCACAGTACAACCTGTCCCAGATCCCAAGTCTGCAAGTGGCAGCACGGACTACACAGGGCTGCCCAGCCAGTGACTGTACGGGCCATCCAACCCCTCAGTGGCAGAAAACCAGCTGAATAGACACTAAAGACCAGCAGACCGGTAAAATCAATACACGCACGCATTCTTCAACAGCGCTTGCGATCCCTTAGCGCCTGCAACAACTTCAGTGCCTGCAAAGCACCCCTCTCACACACTGAAGGCCTCTTCATTCACCAAACACCCTGTCCCTTGGGACACACCCACAAGCACACGCTCAAACACACGCTACCCCACATTTGCCCTTCTGCGCCTCACGAACTTTCCTTCTACAGGTATAGCTGAAAAACCAACGCACACACTGAAACCACTAGACCTCACTAGACCTTCATTTTCCTGAAAAATTCTCCAGATACCAGAGAAAAACCAGTCTGACCTGCAGAATCCAGGAACAGACAGTGTACACGACAGATAACCAAATGGCCAGAGGACGGCGAAAAGAACACAACCAACGCAAATCATGATATCATGGCTTCACCGGCAACCTCCAAAATTATTGGACACTCCAACTCAGCAGAAACAGAAAAAGAAAATGATTTTAAAGCTATGATTATCCAGTTATTTGAGGCACATAAAGAGGAAACAAACAAATCTCTCAGAGAAATAGTCATAGAGATTCAAACAATTAAAGAGGATACAAAAAATCCCTTAATGATTTGGCCTCCCAAATAGAAACAAAGACAAACGAGGTGAACAAGCTCTTAAAGAAATACATGCAAATAGAGCCAAAAATTGGAGGCAGAAGCAGAGGCACTAAGAGAGAAACAAACAAAAAAATACAGTCCATCTTGGAGACACAGGAATCCACATTAAAACAGATGAAGGAAATGTTGCAAGACATGAAACAGAATTAGAATCAATAAAAAAACACAAACTGAGAAAACCCTGGAACTGAAGAACTTAGAGAAAAGAGAAGGAATCTCAAAGGTAAGCATCACTAATAGAATTCAAGAGATGGAAGAGAGAATCTCAGGTGCTGAAGATACACTCACAGAAATTGATACTTCCCTCAAAGCAAAAATAAAATCAGAAAAATCCCAAACACAAACCATCCAAGAAATCAAGGATGCCATGAAAAGGCAAAATATAAGAATAATAGGAATTGAAGAAGAAGAGGAGTCCAGGTTACAAGGTCCAGAAAATATTTTCAGGAAAATCATAGAAGAAAATTTTCCCAACCTAAAGAAAGAGATGTCCACAAACATACAAGAGGCCTACAGAACACCAAATAGGCTAGACCAGAGAAGAAACTCCTCACGCCACATCATAGTCAAAACACTTAATCTACAGAACAAAGAAAAGATACTAAAAGCAGCAAGGGAAAAAGGCCAAGTAACATATAAAGGCAAACCTATCAGAATCACTCCGACTTCTCATCAGAAACTATGAAAGCCAGAAGAGCCTGGGGAGAGATCATGCGGGCCCTATGGGACCACAGGTGCCAACCTAGACTACTTTACCCAGCAAAGCTTTCAATCAACATAGATGGAGAAAATAAAATATTCCACGACAAAACTAAATTTAAACAATATTTGAACAGCAACCCAGCCCTACAGAAGATACTAGAAGGAAAATTCCAATCAATGAAAACAAATACACCCAAGAAAACATAGGTTAAAGATATTTTCCAACAAAAGTCAAAAACAAACAAGCAATGATCCACAGTAACATCGTCAACTACACAATAATAGGAAATAACATTCAATGGTCATTAATATCTATCAACATCAATGGACTCAACTCTCAATAAAAAGACACAGACTAACAGAATGGGTGCGAAACAGGATCCAACAGTCTGCTGCATCCAAGAAACACACCTAAGCAACAAAGATAAACATTACCTCAGAGTAAAAGGCTGGAAAACAGTTTTTCAAGCAAATGGACCCAAAACAAGCAGGAGTGGCTATTCTAATATCTAATAAAATAGATTTTCAACCAAAACTAATCAAAAAGACATAGAGGGGCACTACATTTTCATCAAAGGAAAATTTCACCAAGAAGACATCACAATTCTAAACATCTATGCCCCAAATACAAGAGCACCCACATTCATAAATGAAACATTATTAAAGCTTAAACCACATTGATGGCAATACCTAATAGTGGGTGACTTCAACACCCCACTCTCACCAAGGACAGATCAACTAGACAGAAACCAAATAAGGAAATAAAAGCACTTACAGAGTCCCTAAATCAAATGGACCTAATAGACGTCTACAGATCTTTCCACCCAAACTCAAAAGAGTATACCTTCTTTTCAGCACCTCATGGAACCTTCTCCAAAATAGACCATATAGTTGGTCACAAAGCAAGCCTCAACAGATATAAAAGATTGAGATAATCCCTTGTATTCTATCGGACCACCATGGACTAAAGCTGGACATCAACAACAATGGAAACAACAAAAAGCCGACACGCATGGAAACTGAACAACTTGCTACTCAATGACAGCTGGGTTAAGGAAGAAATAAAGAAAGAAATTAAAGACTTCTTAGAATTCAATGAAAATGAAGGCACAACATACCCAAATTTATGGGACACATTGAAAGCGGTGCTCAGAGGAAAATTTATAGCACTAAGTGCCTTCAAGAAGAAATTTATAACATCACATACAAGTAACTTAATGGCCCAACTGAAAACTCTAGAAAAAAAAAGAAGATACACACCCAAGAGGAGCAGAAGGCTGAAATAATCAAACTCAGGGCTGAAATCAATCAATTAGAAACAAATAAAACTATTCAAAGAATCAATGAAACAAAAAGCTGGTTCTTTGAGAAAATCAACAAGATAGACAAACCCTTAGCCAAGCTAACTAAAAAGCAGAGAGAATCTATCCAAATCAGCAAAATCAGAAATGAAAAGGGGACATAACTACAGACACTGAAGAAATTCAAACAATCATTAGGTCATACTACAAAAAGCCTATACATACAAAATTTGAAAATTTAAACGAAATGGACAATTTTCTTGATAGATTCCATCTACCAACATTAAGTCAAGATCAGATAGAAAGACTGAATAGACCTATATCCCCAAGGAAATTGAAACAGTCATTCACAGCCTCCTCCAAAAAAAAGCCCTGGGCCAGATGGTTTCAGCTCAGAATTCTACCAGACCTTCAAAGAAGTGCTAATACCAATTCTCCTCAAACTATTCCACAAATTAGAAACAGAAGGAACATTACCAAACTCATTCTATGAAGCAACAGTTACCTTGATACCCAAACCACACAAAGACCCAACAAAAAAGAGAACTTTAGACCTATCTCTCTTATGAATATTGATGCAAAAATACTCAATAAAATACTTGCAAACCAATCCAAGAACACATCAAAGATATCATCCATCATGACCAAGTAGGCTTCATCCCAGGCATGCAAGGGTGGTTCAACATACGGAAATCCATCAATGTAATCCACCACATAAACAAACTGAAGGAGAAAAACCACATGATCATCTCCTTGGATGCCGAAAAAGCATTTGACAAAGTCCAACACCCATTCATGTTTAAAGTATTGGAGAGATCAGGGATACAAGGAACATACTTAAACATAGTAAAGGCAATATACAGCAAGCCTACAGCCAACATCAAACTCAATGGAGAGAAACTTAAATCAATCCCACTGAAATCAGGGACAAGACAAGGCTGCCCTCTCTCCATATCTCTTCAACATAGTACTTGAAGTCTTAGCCAGAGCAATAAGACAACTAAAGGAGATCAAGGGGATACAAATCAGAAAGGAAGAGGTCAAAGTGTCACTATTCGCAGATGATATGATAGTATACATAAGTGACCCCAAAAATTCAACCAGAGAACTCCTTCAGCTGATAAACACCTTCAGCAAAGTGGCTGGATACAAAGTCAACTCAAAAAAATCAGAAGCCCTCCTGTATACCAAAGACAAAAGGGCCGAGAAAGAAATTAGGGAAACAACACCCTTCACAATAGCCACTAATAACATAAAGTACCTTGGGGTGACACTAACCAAGCAAGTGAAAGACCTGTTTGAGAAAAACTTCAAGTCTCTGAAGAAAGAAATCGAAGAAGATCTCAGAAGATGGAAAGATCTCCCGTGCTCATGGATTGGTAGGATTAACATTGTGAAAATGGCCATCCTGCCAAAAGCAATCTACAGATTTAATGCAATTCCCATCAAAATACCAACTCAATTCTTTTCAGACCTTGAAAAAAGATTCTCAGCTTCATATGGAGAAACAAAAACCTAGAATCTCCAAAACAACCCTATACAACAACAGATCATCTGGAGGTATCTCCATTCCCGATCTCATGCTGTACTACAGAGCAATAGTAATAAAAACTGCATGGTATTGGCATCGAAACAAAAAGGAGGATCAATGGAACCGAATTGAAGACCCAGAAATAAACGCACGTACCTATGAATACTCAATTTTTGACAAAGCAGCCAAAACCAATCAATGGAAAAAAGATAGCATCTTCAACAGATGGTGCTGGTCTAATTGGATGTCTACATGCAGAAAAATGAAAATAGATCCACATTTATCACCCTGCACAAAACTAAAGTCCAAGTGGATCAAAGACCTAAACATAAAACCAGATACGCTAAATCTGTTAGAAGAAAAAGTAGGGAACAGCCTAGAACTCATTGGCACAGGAGACAACTTCCTGAAAAGAACCCCAACAGCACAGGCTTTAAGAGCAACAATCAATAAATGGGACCTCATGAAACTGAAAAGCTTCTGTAAAGCAAAGGACACCATCATCAAAACAAAACGACTGCCTACAGATTGGGAAAGAATCTTCACCAACCCTTTATCTGACAGAGGGCTAATATCCAGTATATATAAAGAACTAAAGAAGCTGAAAAGCAGCAAAACAAGTAAACAAATTAAAAAATGGGGAACGGAGCTAAACAGAGAATTCTCTGTAGAGGAATATAGAATGGCAGAGAAACACTTAAAGAAATGCTCAACGTCATTAGCCATTAGGGAAATGCAAATCAAAACGACCCTAAGATTTCACCTTACACCCATCAGAATGGCCAAGATGAAAAACACAAATGACAACACATGTTGGAGAGGTTGTGGAGAAAGGGGAACCCTCCTCCATTGCTGGTGGGAATGTAATCTGGTACAACCACTTTGGAAGTCAATCTGGCGCTTTCAGACAATTAGGAATAGCGCTTCCTCAAGATCCAGCTATACCACTGCTAGGCATATACCCAAAGTTTGCTCAAGTACACAATAAGGACATTTGCTCAACCATGTTTGTAGCAGCATTATTTGTAATAGCCAGAACCTGAAACAACCCAGATGTCCATCAACGGAGGAATGGATACAGAAATTGTGGTATTTCTACACAATGGAATACTACTCAGCAATCAAAAAGGAGGAAATCATGAAATTTGCAGGCAAATGGTGGGATCTAGAAAAGATCATTCTAAGTGAAGTATCCCAGAAGGAGAAAGAAAAACATGGAATATACTCGCTTATATAGACCTAAAAGATAGGATAAACATAATGAAATCTAAAGAAGATAATCAAGAAAGCAGACATGGGGTATGATGATCTATCCTCATTTAGAAAGACAAATGGGATGTGCATTGAACGTATGGCGGGAGTCTACCGCAGAATGCATCTGAAAGACTCTACCTAGCAGAGCTCCAAAATAGATACTAAGACTCACAACCAAACCTTCAGCAAAGTGCAGGGAATCATATGAAAGAAGGGGAGTTTGATGTGGAGAGGATAGGAACTCCACAAGGACCAAACGTATCTGGGCACAGGGTCTTTTCTGAGATGGACACTCAACCAAAGTCCATGAGAGGATAAAATCTAGAACCTCTGCTCAGATGTGACCCGTGATAGCTCAGTAATCAATTGGTTTCCCACAGTAAGGGGAACAAGGACTATTTCTAACATGAACTCAATGACTGGCTCTTTGACCTCCCCACCTCCCAAGGGAGGAGCAGTACGGTTAGGCCACAGAGGAGGACTTTGCAGCCAGTCCGGAAAATACCTGACAAAAGCGAGTCATATGAAAGGGGAGGAGGTCCTCCCCTATTAGGGGACTTGGAAAGGGACAGGGAGGAGATGAGGGAGGGAGGGTGGGATTGGGGAGGGAATGAGGGATACAGCTGGGATACAGAATTAACAAAATGTAACTAATGAGAAAAATAAAATTATGGAAGAAAAAAAAAAAAAAACTAGCTCAATGGAAATGACCTCCCTTTTCTGAAGGGGAAAGGGAATAGGGGCAATAGGAATTGAGAATAGTACTGGGGGAGAGAAGGGAGGGGCTCTATGATTGGAATGTAAAGTAAATAAACTTATTTTTAAAAAAGAATACAGTGAATGATGAATATCAATTACATGCAACAGTATTATATAATAAGGTGTTTATGGAAGACTTATTGATAATCCTGATTCTCAACATTTACTGTTTTCAATTGCTTCTCTTTACACAAGAAACTTTTAGTCCAGTGGATGAATATGTAGGGAATGGTAAACTAACACCATCCAAAAAGTTCTCTGAAAGTAATACAACAGTGGTGGCCTGTAGAAGTTTCTTTGTGTACACATAACACTGAATTTTGAGATATGAGTGAGGAGGCTTTCTTTTCTATGTATGACCCTGCTTCTGGCCTAGATGTGTAACCATGTCAAGGGTGAGTTTTCTGTGCCTGACTTCCTCTGGAGAGTGTCTTTAGACATAGATGCCACCAACCAAAATTGATAGATGGCTTTTCATACTGATCCCTGCTAACTTTCTCCTCCCATTAAATATAGAATGATTAGGATCTGTGTTCTTGTTCATGTGATAAGAATGTGCTTTTTAATGAAAATCAAACATCCTTGAAGTGCCTAGTTTTAAACAATTATCTACACCTATCCTTAGAGCATCCCAGTCACTCCCCAAGGGGTACATACCCTCTGTTTTCTGGAATTAAAGTTGAACTTACTTTCTGAGGTGGTTCCCAGAATGTTCTGATCACTGTTATGCTTGTGGGCCTTCCAAGCTTTATACCTCATCTTTTGGCCCTTCTTCCTTCCTGGGCTGGTGAGAAACAGCCTCCAGGCAGGAAGAGAACCACATTCTCTGACATGCTTGTGATAAAATGTTTCACACTTCATTGCATTTCAAATTTCACGTGTTTCTGGATATGAGATGGTAAATGAAACAGTGTCTTGTGGTGGGACTCTCTAAAATGAGTTATACCTAGTGTTTATTTCACAGTAAGCTTGCAGGCATAGTATGAAATCTTCTGAGGTGAGCACAGTGGCCTATGCAAAAGTAATAAGATTAGAAATTTTATTTCCCTGTTTTTAATAGCCGAGTAGTGTTCTGATAATATGTGGATGGATGGCAGAGAAGGGGAACTCCTCTTTTGATTGGACTATGGAAAAGGGTTTGGGGGAAGAGGGAAGGTGGGTGGGACCAGTAGGAGTTGAGAGAGTGGCCTTTAATAGGGGAATACAATGAATAAATTGT